>CM059598.1:1744773-1771639 GCA_030378345.1 Podosphaera fusca
TGCCAAAGTCTATATCCTAGAACATACTCATGCATAATCTAACCCCTGGTACATTTCAACCAAACCATATTTTGACCCCTTGTATATTTTATTTGTCAAAATAAGCTTTGTCACTTGCATGATATTGATTTCAATCCTAAGTCCTTGCTAGATTATTATACCCTGTACACATCTATGCTAGGTCTGATCCTAGATAGAATTCGTAAGTCTTATACTTTGCTTAAATTTATTCCATAATAGTTGTGCATAATTTTGCACAAATATTTCTTGCATAATTAATTTCAATAGATTAATTATTGCAATGTCTTAAGTCATTTCACAGTTTGTCACTTAATGATTACATTCAACAATATCCTTGATGGCTCCTCTGCAAAAGAATCTATTGAAATAGGGATACCCCTACACTGATTCGGAGTTCAAATATGGCCATGCAAGGCATATCCCTACACGTTTCGGGGCAAAAATTTTATTATTACAGGGTAGCTCATGGATAAACCCAGGTAAAAAGTCCGGGCTAACAAACGTTATCCCTAATTATGAATTATTTGAATACAACTATCTTTCAGGGATATCCCTACTTGAAAGATATGAGATTTTTAAATTTCAATCATGGATACCCCTGAGACTTAATTGACATAAAAGATTACAGAGTCAGGGGTATCCATGGTTATATATATGCGTTGATTAAAATAATGTCGGCATAAATCGAAAATGCATTTATGTAAAATATCACAATATGTCTGGGGTACTCTTGTTAACATATTAATCAAATAAAATATGTTGCCATGGAGATCAATTTAACCGAATAAATTTGTTGCTATGGATACCAATTTAACTGAAGAGGAAAGTTGCTATGGTTACAACAGCACAAATATCTGTATTTCATATTATTTATGTCTACACAAACCATTTTCATATCTAGTATGCTGGAATAATTGTGTATACTATATTGTATAATTCTGTTCAATTCAATATTTACATAAAGTATTTATGATAAAATTACAAATGGAAGAAATATTTTATTACTTATTATTTATACATTGTAAAATTACGTAACTTTAATAATTTTAGCTTACAATTATTCCGTTTCTACAATTACAAATCACGATGTTAATTTTAGCTATAATTTAATTTTTCTCATCACCTGTACTTGTTAATTTTATAATTTTCAGAAAATTAGTTTTACGTTATGAATTGTCTACTTGTCATTTTTGTCAGTACGGCATATTTAAAAGTCATTGCGAAGTATCACTACAAATGTCCTTACAAAGTCCGAAACTTGGTGTAGTTGGAAAGTGTTTCCTCCAGGAGGTGGCTCTTGGAATAGCAATGGCGCAAGTGGTAACCTGTCGAGTCCGTTAGGTGTGCTAGTTTCCTAATCATAACTTGTCAGTAAAACGTCTCGATGATAGTTTCAAATGAAGCTCGTGGTTGATGTCTTTTCAATCACTTTGACCATAATATTTGTCAGGATTCCTGAGTGAGAAGTTATCTCTTTGATGGAAATGCAACTGGTGTCTCTGGGGAAATCTTTTGATAAAGGTTTAAAATGTTATCTGAAGCTTTCGAAGTTGAATGGAATTTCTTTTTGGCAAATGTGTTCTAGGTATGTGTTAGCAATCGTTTCAAAACAGGATGGTTTGAATTTGATCTTCAAATTCTCTGCACTTCTCAAGCTTATTGGTTTTCTATCGCTCTTTATTTGATGCACCGACTGTTGCCAGTTGTCGTTTCACTAATTTTTTGGGTGTTTGGGTTAGTTTCGTCTTTAAGTTCTGATGAGAATCGTCGGCATCGCTAATAAACTTCATCAAAAGCTCGTTCATGGCTGTTTTAGAACTCGACTTTAAACGTGCCTGGTAATATTGCGATCTGTTCAGAGAACTAACAACTGATGAATGTCATGGGATCGAATAAAATGATGTCTGATATTTTAAGCAACAATGAATTCGATTCTAAAGCTGGTTAGTAGAGTGTAAAATGAATTTTGGATTCGTACCTGCGTAAATGTGGTATATTGTTCATTGCCCTAATTTATTGGTTTGCAAAGATGCTGGTGTCGAATATTTGATGGATGTGACTGATAATTCTGAGACAGTTAATATGACTTCTGAAAGCTATTCGGAGATGTACCTGAAAGTTATCGCAGTATGAAGGGCAGGAACAACCTAAAACTATCAGTGAAGCATTTTGTGTGAGGATGTTTTCTTGAGCATTTGAGCTTCGATGGTGATTTCGATTTTGGATCCTGTGGAGAATTGTCAGCTTGATATGAAGACGTACCTGATTCAAAAATGGAGTGACTGTCACTAATCCGGGGCTTCCTGTAGATTATCAGCAATGAACAATGGACGACGTACCTGATTTCGAAATATTACAGCTGCGACAACGACCTGTGGGTTTGTCAGTAATACAAATGGACTCATTTACTCACCTGAAGCCATGTGTAATGATATTTCCTGTGGAATTGTCAGCAATGAGCGTTGTAGACAACCTACCTGATTCAAAAGCAATGGAATTCAGACTCAACGACCTGTTTAATTGTCAAAACTCAAGAATGGGGCCGCTGTCACTTACCTGAAACTGCCTGTAGATTGTCAGCAATGAAAAGTGGATGACATACCTGGTTTCAGAAAGAATACTGCTGCGACAACGACCTGTATGTTTGTCAGCGTATCAAAATAGAGCCATTTACTCACCTGAAGCCATGTGTAATTCTATATTCCTGTGAAATTGTCAGCGATGGTGATAGGATGACGTACCTGATGGTGGTGGCGGAAATTCGACGACGACGATGATGGATGTGGAAGGGGAAGAAGAAGCAACGGAATGTGGGAGGTGATGAAAAATTTTCTTAGCGTGGTCCAGACGCTAGCGGCAACGAATGAGCATTCACGGATTCTCACTTGGTATCCACATTAAGTCTGATGGGCTTTAGTCAGCCGGAAGAACGCTCGTGGGCCAATGGAACCGCTTCATTCTATCTAGCGCGCGCACTTTCTCGTCGGATCCACATTTAGCCCTCTGCGCTGAGTCAGACAACCAACGCTCTGCGAGCCAACCATTTCTGCCGTTTTCGGGCAGTCAGAGGAAATGACGTCGCCTTTTGCCCTTCCGACCAACCACCGTCCGCCCCCCCTTCTTCCAGCCAATCAGGGCCAACGCAAAACTGAAATCGTATCCACAAATGCTCAAATACATTATAGACTAGGTCCTGGCCCTGCGGCCCTGCGCTTCGCTCCGGGGCAGGGTTCCTCGCGTTGCTTCAGAAGGGGTGGCTTTTTTATTGTGTTGGATGTAGTTAGTTAAAGTTAGTCTGAGGAGCATTACAGGTCTTTGTCACATGAAGCGGAGGCAGGTAGTTAGGTTTTAGATATTACGAAAACCTTGCTTCACGTTTAAGGGGACATTATGAGTGTAATGAGTTACGGTTATTTGTATGGTTCACATAAAGAGGAAGGAGAATGATTGATATGTTAAGCTGCGTTAGTCGGCTTTGTTAACATGCAGTGAAAGGGAAGATTTTGCCTTTTGTACAGCCAGATTAGAAGCGTGGAGCAGGGGCTTCAATCTGGTACTTGGGAAAGGCGTGTAAATATTTTGAGTCACACCCGAGCAAGAGTTGGTTTATACTCGAGATGGAGAATGGCAAAGGTTAATCACATGGACCCATTCGAGAACGTGTAGATGAGAAGTGAGTTAGTTGATCTATAACTTATAGATGTAGATCGTAGAGCATGGCTTCAGTACATGTTTCACTTTCTTTGTGGGAGCAGTTTGTTATTCTCAATTAAAGGCATGAAGCAATTCATCATGCTAAGGATGAATTATAATCAGTTTACGTGATGCAGAACGATGATATCATTCCAAATTACGGTTTACTTGATTCACATGAATTGGAAATGATGATATTGCCATTATCAGAGCCAGATGAGAAGCGTAGAGTTGCTAACTTCTACCTGTACCCTGAAAGAGGCGTATAATTGTTTGGGCCAACCTCATGTGGAAATTGAAATGTTTTTCAATCTAACGGCAGAAAAGTATGTTCTGCCAGATGTCAGATGATTTATAGGACAGTGAACGGTTAGTCTTTCTACTGAATATGAGATGTCAAGTGGATTAAGCAACAGGTCATGTTGCATGATATTGAAGACCTATGTCCTTTCCAAACAGGTATTATAAGCGGTCGTTGGAAAGGACGTGTAAAGGTCTTCTGTGGAAAATGTAGACCTATAATGTCTGTCGAGATGAAACAGAACGGTAATCTGTAGGATTGATTGATGTGAGAAGGGCATAAATTAAGATCCCCGATGTTGATGGAGGATGAAACTGGTAGAGTTGAGTATACAACATGCTATGTGGTATAAGGACCTTGGACTGGTGGAGTGGGATTCAAGACATGTTCAGATCATGAAAAGTCTGTGAAGTTCACGACAATATAGGAATAGTGGATGGGTTTGTGCATCGTATGCTCCAGTAGGAGTGTAGTGACGCAGCCTTCTTCAAGACATTTGTGGCACGCGTAAAGTTAATGGTAGAAGATCGTGAAGATTGTTTCTTTTTGAAGATAACCCTGACGATACTATTCTGTTTCGAAGAACATTTTTCATTCATATATAATTTTATTTGCGTCCGATAACGTCTCTTGCATTGTATGTCTGAGGTATTGATTCCAATTGGGTGCACAGCTACCGCATGTAAGATAATGTCTGCTGTATGTGTTTTATGGTTTGATTGATTATCTTTTTTTCTTTAGGAGTAACGTTTTTTTGCAGCATCTGTGGGCTGTCTTTATAGCCTTGACTTTCTTCTCTTTAAATGTCAATAATAGGTCTTAATTTTTGTCTCATAAACGTAGCCAGTGGAGCTTATGTTTTATGCGCAGAATTAGTCGACTTGAAGTTATCGATACTGGTTCGACCAATATAAAGGTGTGGTATACTGTCAATAAAAGTGATAGTTAATTAATTTAATCGAAGTAAGAAACCAAACTGATGATGGGTGAAGATTTATGGTGAAACCATATGACATCAAAAATTGAATGTGAAAGTTGAAGGTGAAGTATAGAGGAGATTGAGATGATGAGAAATATTTATAGTTTGTGCGGGTGGGGACTTGCTAGGGTCAAAAATAAGTGATACGCAGTCATTACATAAGAATGATCAAAAAGTTCAAAAAAAAAGACATTAAGAAAGTCACGTGACCATTTTGCTGAATGACATATTTTTTTTAATAAAATAAAATATGGGACATTTTCAGTAGTATCATGTGTAGAATATTACTTGCTAAGTGGCAACTAATAAGTACACCATTTAAAGACTATGAACCACAAACTGATCCTTAAGATTGCGCTGGCAGAATAGAGCAACTTTGACCTTGCCATCTATTTGTATAGGAAAGATTTGTTTTGTTTTCAAAGATATCCATATATTGGGTCATTGACTCGCGTTGTATTGAGCATTCAAAGTGTGGCCTCGTCAGTACAATGACCACAAACTACGTGTTTCGAACGGCGGGCAAAATTGAGAATGTTTGCAATACGACAACTAATTATCGCATCTTATATCTTTGTATCCGATTATCCAATACCTGAAATCATTATCACGGCATGCGTCTGTGTTGCGTGTCGAAGGTGAGAATTAATAAACCACTTTTAAAGACTCGATCCACAAACTGCCAAATTTAGTTGGTGTGGCGTAATGACGTCGCAATGGTTATGCCAAAATCTACAGGTGTGAATCTATAGGACGCGTTGATGGATACAAAAAAATGCATCCTTGTAAGTCAAATTGTTGAGATGACGGGTTAATAATGAAGGAGCCATGTTCATATCGCCGCTATAACCCTCAAGCTTATTGTAGCATGGGAGTAAATTACCCTTGATTTCCCAGGTCCTTTTCAGCGATAATACTTGTTATATAAGAAGTCGATTTATGTGAATGGCTCCACAGCATAATATCCCTGTGAATAAATTCTGACCATGCAAGCCCTGATTACTATCAGCATGGGGCGGAACTCAGCTTCAACTTGATGCATCGCACTTAATTATGCAGCGTTGTGTGATATCGTCATTGACAAACTGTCGCGTTGGTGGATCCTTAACCATGTATTCCTGTGATAGTATTCTGCTAATAAAAGCCCTGCTTACTATTTGCAAGGGGCGGAACATCTCTCGAAATCCCTTGTTGCGCATATGTCATCCTCATCGCCTTATACTCTGCTGGTCGACTTCCGCATTGAAGAATTCGCATTGATTTAACCAAACAGTTGTCTCCTGCACCTGCACTGATGATAACAACAGGTTGTCGCGACAAACCATTCCCGCAACCACGTTAAAACCACTTCGAGTTTCAAATGTACGATGGGCAATTACAATCTGAGTTGCAGCAATATTGCAAATTGCTTTTTCGGGCAAAGAAGGGTACAGTCATGCCTCTGATAAATTAATTAATTCATTGCGATCGATCATTTAAGTAGTTAGAGGTATAACTGTTTTAGTGGTCGTTGGTTTATACGGATGTTAATTAAATGAGATAAAATAATTTTATACTATTTAAGAGTTCCTAATGGCATACCCATGCTTGTAAAAATGCATAAAGTAAAATTCGATTCAGGTAGGAAATGCTGTCATATCTGTTATAAAAGCTCAATAATATATCTGGGATAGCCATGCTTAAGTGTATACATGGGGCAATAAGTTGTCAGGGATCCATCAATATAACAGGATGCATAATTCATAATTCCATCAGGGATACCCTCAAGCATAATACCTTATAAAATAATTCATCAGGTATATCCATGCAAACAACTGAGAATGGGTTGTACTTACGTCAGGGGTGATATAATTAGCATTTCTGCATATTAAGTTAAATTTCAAGGATATCCCTAACATTGTTTTGAATAAATCACCTAACAGACTGGGATATCCCTTGGGTTATCAATTTTTTGAAAAATATCATTGTCAGGGATATCCATGAAGGCTCGTCTGCATAAGAATGAATCGAAATAGGGATACCCCTACACTGATTCGAAGTTCAAAAATGGCCATGCTAGGCGTATCCCTACACATGTAGGGTTATAAATATTAAGATATCAGGGTAGCCCATGGATAAACCCAGGCAAAAAGTATGAACTTATGAACGTTATCCCAATTTATGAATTATTTGAATATAACTTTAGATCAGGGATATCCCTACATGCAATTATGATATTCCTAAATTTCAATCATGGATACCCATGGGTCTCAAATGTTAGAAAAAATCACAGAATCAAGGGTATCCATGGTTATATTTATGAGTTGATTAAAATAATGTTGGCATAATTCGATAATGAATTTATATAAAATATCATAATGTGTCTGGGGTACCCATGTTATTATATTAACCGAATAAAATATGTTGCCATGGAGACAAATTTAACCGAAAAAATCTGTTCCCATGGATACTAATTTAACCGAAGACGAAAGTTGCCATGGTTACAAAAGCACAAATCTATGCATTTCATATAAATATGTCTGCACAATCCTTTTCATAAATATAATGCAGGAATATTTGTGTATATTAATTGTGTATTAAGTTGTTCATTTTCATATTTGCATAAAAAATATTTGATTAATGATAAATAGAATATGTATTGTGTTTCGTTCAATTCATTTGTTGTGATTTACATAATTTTTTCAATTTTATCTTGCAATTATGCCGTTTCTACGATTACAAATCACGATTTTATTTTAAGCCACAATGCAATTACTCACTACACATTTACTTGTTAGTTTCACAATTATCAGATAATTTGTTTAATGTTATGAAAAGCTTCGCTTTTACGTCAGTATGGCAAATTTAAAAGTCATTGCGAGAAATCATTACGATTGTCCTTATATAGTCCGAAATTGGTGTTGGATGTGTGTCCTCCTGGAGGTGGTTCTGGGTATAGTTGAGGCGCCAATGGTATCCAGTCGAGTCCGTTAAGGAATATGTGCCAATTTCCTACTCATAAACTGTCAGTTATATGTCTCGGATGTTCTCAATGACTTCTCAATCACGTTGACCATGATATTTGTCAAAATTCCTGACTTGGAAGTTTCCTTTTCGATAGAAATGCAACTGTTGTCTCTGAGGAGATCTTTTGGTAATGGTTTAAAACGTGATCTTAAGCTATCGAAGTTGAATGTGATTTTTAAGTGACGAATGTGTCCTAGATAAGTGTTAGCAATCGCTTACAAATCAGGATGGTTTGAATTAGATCTTTTCTCTGTGCTTATCAAGCATGTCGTTTTTCTGTCGTTCTTTAGTTAATGCATCGTCTGAAGCCAATAGTCATTTTGCTTATTTTTTAACGGATTATTGGGTTATTTCCGTCTTGAAACTTTGTTGAGACTCGTCGGCATCGCGAATAAACTTCATCAAAAGTTCGTTAAAGGCTGTTTTGGAACTCGACTTGAAACGTACCTGGTAATATGGCCATCTGTTCAAAGAACTAACGACTGATGAATGACATTGGATCAAATAAGATGATATTTGATATTTTAAATAGCGGTGAATTCGATTCTAAAGCTGGTTAGTAGAGTGTAATATGATTTTTGGATTTGTACCTGAGCAAATGTGGTATATTGTTCGTTGCCGTAATTTATTGGATTGCGAAGATGCTGGTGTCAAATATTTGACGGATTCGTGAGTAATAATTCTGAGACGGTTAATATGACTTCTGAAAGCTATTCGGAGATGTACCTGAACGTTATCGCAGTATGAAGGGCAATGAAGGCCTAAAATTGTCAGTGAGGTAATTAATTTGAGGATGTTTCTTACATTTGAAGCTTTTGCTGGTGATTTCGATTTCGGATCCTGTGGAGAATTGTCAGCTTGATATGAAGACGTACCTGATTCAAAAGCGATGGACTTCAGACGCAAAGACCTGTTTTATTGTCAGAACTCAAGAATGGGGCTGCTGTTACTTACCTGAAACTACCTGTGGAATGTCAGCGATGAAAAATGGACGACATACCTGGGTTCGGGATGAATACTGATGCGACGACAACCTGTGGTTTTGTCAGTAATATAAATGGAGCCATTTACTCACCTGAAGCAATGTGTAAAATTGTTTCCTGTAAAATCGTCAGCTATCAGCGTAGTAGACGACGTACCTGATTCGGAAGCGATGAAATTGTGTCGCAGCGACCTGTTTAATTGTCAGTATTCTAGATTGGGGCCGCTGTGACTTACCAGAAGCTTCCTGTAGATTGTTAGCGATGACAATGGACGACGTACCTGGTTTCGGGACAAATATTGCTGCGACAACGACCTGTATGTTTGTCAGCGTATCAAAATGGATCCATTTACTCACCTGAAGCCATGTGTAATTTGATATTCCTGTGAAATTGTCAGCGATGCGGAAAGGACGACGTACCTGATGGTGGTGGCGGAAAATTCGACGACGACGATGATGGATGTAAAAGAGAAAGAAGAATTGGATTGTGGGAGGTGATGAAAATTTTTCTCAGCGTGGTGCAGACGCTAGCGGCGACGAATGAGCATTCACGGATTCTCACTTGGTATCCACATTTAGTCTGATGGGCTTTAGTCAGCCGGAAGAACGCTCCGTGGGCCAATGGAGCTGCTTTATTCTATCTAGCGCGCGCACCTCTCCCTCACCACCCAATGAGCGTGCTCGCACTTTCTCGTGGGATCCACATTTAGCCCTCTGAGCTGAGTCAGACATTCGACACTCTGCGAGCCAATCATTACTGCCGTTTTTGGGCGGTCAGCTGAAATGACGTCGCGCCTCGCTTGCCCGACCAACCACCGACCTCCCCTCCCTCGCCCAGCCAATCACCGTTTCGCAAAACTAAAAATTGGTATCCACAAATCGTCCAATATATTATAGACTAGGTCCTGGCCCTGCGGCCCTGCGCTTCGCTCCGGGGCAGGGTTCCTCGCGTTGCTTCGGAAGGGGTGGCTTTTTTATTGAGTTGGATGTAGTTAGTTGGAGTTAGTCTGAGGAGCATCACAGGTCTTTGTCACATGTAGCGGAGGCAGGTAGTTTGGTATTAGGTAATACGGTAACCTTGATCACATGTAAAGGCATATGTGGATTGTTTTTAAGTGCGGATGTTAGTATTGTCCACGGAAGTGGGAGTCAATATTTGATATGTTAAACTGCGATGGTCGGCATTGTTCACATGGCATGAAAGGGAAAATTTTGCCTTTTGTACAGCCAGATTAGAAGTGTGGAGTATGTGCCTTCAATCTGGTACTTGCGAAGGCGTTTAAATATTTTTAGTCACACCTGAGCAAGAGTTAGTTTATATTCAAGATGGAGAATGGCAAAGGTTAACCTCATGAACCCATTCGAGAACGTGTAGATGAGAAGTGAGTTAGTTAATCTATAACTTATAGATGTAGATCGTAGAGCATGGCTTCAGTACATGTTTCGCTTTCTTTGTGGGAGCAGTTTGTTATTCTCAATTAAAGGCATGAAGCAATTCATCATGCTAAGGATGAATTATAATCAGTTTACGTGAAGCAGAACGATGATATCATTCCAAATTACGGTTTACTTGATTCACATGAATTGGAAATGATGATTTTGCCTTTGTCAGAGCCAGATGAGAAGCGTAGAGTTGCTAACTTCTATCTATACCTTGAAAGAGGCGTATAATTGTTTGGGCCAACCTCATGTGGAAGTTGGAATGTTTTGCATTATAATAGCAGATAATTATGTTCTTCGAAATGTCAGATGATTTATTGGACAGGGAATGGTTAGTCTTTCTCCTGAACATGATATGTCAACTGGATTGCGCAACAGATCATGTTGCAATATGTTGAAGGCCTATGTCCTTTCCAAACAGGTAATATAAGCGGGCATTGGATGGATATGTCAAGATCTTCTGTGTAAAATGTAGACCATTAGTGTCTGTCGAGATGAAACAGAGCGGTAGTTAGTATGATTAAATGATTTAAGGTGGTAATAATTTAAATCCTCGATGTTGATGGAGATGGCAGGAAGGGTCGAGTAAACAAATGCATGTTTAGTATAAGGTCTTGTACTGGTGGAGTGGGATTCCAGACATGTTCAGATCATGAAAAGACTGTGAGGTTCACGACGATATAGGAATAGTGGCAGAACTTGTGCATCGTAGTTCCAGTAGGAGTGTAGTGACACAGCCTTCTTTAACACATTTGTGGCACACGTTAGGTGAATGGTAGATGATCGTGGGTGAAGATTGTTTCTTTTTGAAGATAGCCCTGACGATACTATTGTATTTTCGTAGAACATTTTTCGTTAATGTATAATTTTACTTGCGTCCGATAACGTCTCTTGTATTGTATATCTGAGGTATTGCTTCCAGTTGCGTACACAGCTACCGCATTTAGGATGATAGAATACGCGTTGTGTTTTATGTTTCTTGATAGATTTTAACTTTTCTTTAATTGCATCGTTTTTCTGTAGCGTCTGTGGGCTGTCTTTGTAGCCTTGACTTTCTTCTCTTTACATGTCAATGATAGGTCTTAATTTGTCTCATAACGTAGCCAGCGGAGCATATGTTTTATGTGTAGACAGAAGACTGTCGTGTTGAGGTCGTCGATACAGGTTAGATCAATATAAAGGATGTGTGGTGTACTATCAATAAACTTGTTAGATAAGTATTTTAATCGGAGTACAAACTTACCGGTCGTTGGTTGAAAATTTATGGTGAAACTATATGAAATCAAACTGTCTTTGAAAAGTCTAGGATGGATGGAGGAGAAAGGATGGATGACGGGAAATATTTATAGTTTGTGCGAGTGGAGACTTGCTAGCGTCGAAAAATAAGCGATTCGCAATCATTACATAAGAATTATCAAAAAGTTCAAAAAAAAAAACATGAAGAAAGTCGCGTGACCGTTTGCTGAATAACATATTTTTTTTTAAAAAATAAAAAATGTTACAGTTTCAGCAGTAATATGTGTGGAATATGTCTCACTAAGTGACAACAATTCAAAACATCGCAATTTAATGACTATGAACCACAAACTGATCCTTATGATTGCACTGGAAGAATAGCGCAACTTTGACCTTGCCATCTAATTGCGTAGAAAAGATTCGATTTGTTTTTCAAAGATATCCATATATTGGGTCATTGACTCGCGTTGTACTGAGCATTCAAAGTGTGGCCCTCGTAAGTACAATAACCACAAACTACGTGTTTCGAATGGAGGGCATAATTGAGTATGTTTGCAATACGACAACTAATTATCACATCTTATATCTTTGTATCCGATTATCCAATGCCTTAAATCATTATCACGACATGCGTCTATGTTACGTGTCGAAGGTGAGAATTAAAAACCATTCTTAAAACATTCGATCCACAAACTGACAATTTTAGTAGGTGTGGCGTAATGACGTCGCAATGGTTATGCCAAAATCTACAGGTGTGAATCTATTGGACGCGTTGATGGATACAAAAAAATGCATCCTTGTAAGTCAATCAGTTGAGATGACGGATTTACATTGATGGATCCATGTTCATATCGCCTTTATAACCCTCAAGCTCATTTTAGCATGGAAGTAAACAACCTTGATTTCCTAGGTCCTTTTCAGCGATAATGCATGGTATATAAGAAGAAGTTTAAATACGTGAATGGCTCCACAGCATAATATCCCTGTGAATAAATTCTGATCATGCAAGCCCTGATTACTATCAGCATGGGGCGGAACTCAGCCTGAACTTGATGCATCGCGCTTAATTATGCAGCGTCGTGTAATATCGTTATTGACGAACTGCCGCGTTTGTGGATCCTTAACCATGTATTCCTGTGATACTATTCTTCTAATAAAAGCCCTGCATCCTATACGCAAGGGGCGGAACTTCGTTCAAACTCCCTTGTGGTGCATATTTCATCCTTGTCGTCTTATTCTCTACTAATCTACCTTCCGCATTGAAGAATTCGCATTGATTTAACCAAACAGTTGTCTCCTGCACCTGCACTGATGATAACGACAGGTTGTCGCGACAAACCATTCCCGCAACCACGTTAAAACCACTTCGAGTTTCAAATGTACGATGGACGATTGCTTTCTGAGTTGCAGCAGTAATGCGAATTACTTTTTCGGGTGTAGAAGGGTATAGTCATGCCTCTGATAATCAACTAATTCACTACGACCGAACATTCAAGTAATTAGGGGGATGACTGTATCAGTGATCGATTGTCTATACAGATGATAATTGAATGAGATAAAAATAATTCTATACTATTTAAAAGTTCCTAGTGGCATACCCATGTTTGTAACAATGCATGTAAAAATTCGATTCAGGGTACGAATGCTGTCATATCTGTTATAAAAGCATAATATCTTGTCTGGGATAGCCATGCTGGCGTTTGTACATTAAGCAAATGCTAGTCAGGGATCCATCAACATAGCAGGATGCATAATTCGTTATCCGATCAGGGATACCCTCAAGCATAATACCTTGAAAAAAACTTTGTCAGGTTTATCCATGCTAACAACTGAGAATGGGTTGTAACTGTGTTGGGGGTGATATAATAAGTATTACTGCATATTAAAAAATGCTTTCAAGGATATCCCTAACACTGTTTTGCATAAATCATTTAACAGACTGGGATATCCCTCGCGGTATTCATTCTAGAAAAAAAGACATCGTCAGGGATATCCATGATGGCTCCTCCGCATAAGAATTTTTCGAAATAGGGATATCCCTACTCTGATTAGGAGTTCAAAAATGGACATGCTAGGCGTATCCCTACACGTGTAGGGTCATAAATATTAATATTACAGGGTAGCCCTTTTATAAACCCAGGCAAAAGGTTGGAACTTATGAACGTTATCCCAATTTATGAATTATTTGAATACGACTTTATGTCAGGGATATCCCTACATGAAAATTATGATTTTCTTAAATTTCCAATCATGGATACCCCTGGGTCTCAAATAATATTCTAAATTACAGAATCAGGGGTATCCATGGTTATATTTATGCGTTGATTAAAATAATGTCGGCATAAATCGAAAATGCATTTATATAAAATATCACAATATGTCTGAGGTACCCTTGTTAACATATTAACCGAATAAAATATGTTGCCATGGAGACAAATTTAACCGAATAAATAGGTTGCCATGGATACCAATTTAACCGAAGGCTGAAGTTGCCATGGTTACAACAGCACAAAACTATGCATTACATATATATTATGTCTGCACAATCAATTTCATAAATAATATGCTTGAATAATTGTGTAAATTAAATTTGTATTAAGATGTTCAATTTCATATTAACATAAATAATTTGTGATTTATTATTAGAAGCATAAATTTTGTGTTCCTTTCTATTTATACATTGTAAATTAGATTACTTTCATGATCTTTGCTTACAATTGTGCCGTTACTACAATTACTAATCACGTTGTTATTTTTAGCCACAATTCAATTAATCTCTACACATTTACTTGTTAGTTTCACAATGTTCAGATAATTGGTTTTACGTTATTGAAAGCTTCGCTTTTACGTCAGAATGGCAAATTTAAAAGTCATTGGGAAAAATCATTACGAATGTCCTTACAGAGTCCGAGACTTGGTGAAGTTGGAAAGTGTGTCCTCCAGGAGGTAGTTCTGGGTATAGTTGAGGCGCCAATGGTATCCAGTCGAGTCCTATAAGGAATTTGTTCTAATTTCCTACTCATTAATTGTCAGTGATATGTCTCGGATGAAGTTTTTCAAATGAAGCATGTTCTAAATGTCCTTTCGATAATTTCGACCATGATATTTGTCAGATACCTGAGATAAGAAATTCCTCTGGAAGGATGCGACTGGTGTCTCTGTGGAGATCTTTTGATAGCGGTTTAAATACAATATCTGAAGCTTTCGAAGTTGAATGTAATTTTTAAGTGACGAATGTGTCTTAAGTATGTATTAGCAGTCGTTTTCTTAATAATTGGGTTGAATTTGATCTTCAGATTCTCTATACTTCTCAAACTTATCGGTTTTCTATCGCTCTTTAGTTGATGCATCGGCTGTTTCCAATTATCGTTTTACTAATTTTAATGGGTAATTGGGTTTGTTCTGCTTTAAGCTTTGATGAGAATCGTTGGCATCGCGAATAATCTTTGTCTAAAGCTTGTTAATGACTGTTTTAGAACCCGACTTGAAACGTGACTGGTAATACTGCGATCTGTTCAAAGAACTATCAACTGATGAATGTCATTGGATCGAATAAGATGATGTCTGATATTTTAAGCAGCGGTGAATTCGATTCTAAGGCTTGTTAGTTGAGTGTACTATGGTTTTTGGATTCGTACCTGAGCAAATGTGGTATATTGTTCGTTGCCGTAATTTATTGGATTGCGAAGATGCTGGTGTCAAATATTTGACGGATTCGTGAGTAATAATTTTGAGACGGTTAATATGACTTCTGAAAGCTATTCGGAGACGTACCTGAACGTTATCGCAGTATGAAGGGCAATGAAGGCCTAAAATTGTCAGTGAGGTAATTAATTTGAGGATGTTTCTTACATTTGAAGCTTTCGCTGGTGATTTCGATTTCGGATCCTGTGGAGAATTGTCAGCTTGATATGAAGACGTACCTGATTCAAAAATGAAGTGACTGTCACTAATCCGGGGCTTCCTGTAGATTATCAGCGATGAACAATGGACGACGTACCTGATTTCGAAATATTACAGCTGCGACGATGACCTGTGGGTTTGTCAGTAATATAAATGGAGCCATTTACTCACCTGAAGCCATGTGTAATACAATTCCCTGCGAAATTGTCAGCAATCAGCGTTGTAGACGACGTACCTGATACAAAAGCGATGGAATTCAGACGCAGTGACCTGTATAATTGTCAGAATTCAAAAACGGGGTCGCTGTCACTTACCTGAAACTGCCTGTAGATTGTCAGCGATGAAAAATGGACGACATACCTGGTTTCGGGATGAATACTGATGCGACGACGACTTGTGGGTTTGTCAGAATGGAGCCGTTCACTCACCTGAAGCCAGGTGTAATTCTATATTCCTGTGAAATGGTCAGCGATGAGGAGAGGACGACGTACCTGATGGTGGTGGCGGAAATTCGACGACGACGATGATGGATGTAAAAGCGAAAGAAGAAACGGATTGTGGGAGGTGATGAAAAATTTTCTTAGCGTGGTGCAGACGCTAGCGGCGACGAATGAGCATTTGCGAATTCTCACACGGTATCCACATTTAGTCTGATGGGCTTTAGTCAGCCGGAAGAACGCTCGTGGGCCAATGGAACCGCTTCATTCTATCTAGCGCGCGCATTTTCTCGCGGTATCCACATTTAGCCCTCTGGGCTGAGTCAGCCATCCAACGCTCTGCGAGCCAACCATTACTGCCGTTTTCGGGCGGTCAGGCAAAATGACGTCGCGCCTCGCTTGCCCGACCAACCACCGGCCTCCTCCCCCTCGCCCAGCCAATCAGCGCTTTCGCAAAACTAAAAGTTGGTATCCACAAATGCTCCAATACATTATAGATTTCTCGTGGGATCCACATTTAGCCCTCTGGGCTGAGTCAGCCATCCAACGCTCTGCGAGCCAATTATTACTGCCGTTTTAGGGCGGTCAGATGAAATGACGTCGACATTTGCCCGCCCGACCAACCACCTTCCTCTCCCCCCTCCGCCAGCCAATCAGCGCTTTCGCAAAACTGAAAAGGGATCCACAAATGCTGTAATATATTATAGATTTCTCGTGGGATTCAGATTTAGCCCTCTGGGCTGAGTCAGCCATCCAACGCTCTGCGAGCCAATCATTACTGCTGTTTTCGGGCGGTCAGACGAAATGACGTCGACGTTTGCCCACCCGACCAACCAGCGTCCTCTCCCCCCTCCCACAGCCAATCAGCGCTTTCGCAAAACTGAAATCGGATCCACAAACGCTGTAATATTATATAGACTAGGTCCTGGCCCTGCGGCCCTGCGCTTCGCTCCGGGGCAGGGTTCCTCGCGTCGCTTCGGAAGTGGGTGGCTGATTTGTTGACTTGTGATGCAGTTAGTTCAAGTTAGTCTGCGGAGGTTTACAGGTCTTTGTCACATGAAGCGGAGGCAGGTAGTTAGATTTTAAATAATACGATATCTTGCTTCTCATGAAAGGGGGCATGTAGAGTGTAATGAGTAATGGTTGTTAGTATGATTCACATACAGTGGAAGGGAAAAGCTTGATATGTTAAGCTGCGTTAGTCGGCATTGTTCACATTCAGTGAAAGGGAAGATTTTGCCTTTTGTACAGTCAGATGAGAAGCGTGGAGTATATGGCTTCCATCTGGTACTTGGAAAGGCAGGTAAATATTTTGAGTCAATCCTGAGCAAAAGTTGGTTTGCACTCACGAATGACTTAGATGAATCTTTGCGATCCAACCGAAAACGTGTAGATAGAAGTTTGGTTAGTAAATTTCGTCATTGAGTATGTCAGTCGGAGGGCATGGATTCTGTATATGTTTTACTTTATGGGAGCCGTTAGTTCCTATCAATCAATGATATGAAGCAATTTACAAAGTTTAGGGTTAGTACAAATCAGTTTACACCAATCAGAAGATAATTATTTCAGATTACAGTCTACTTGATTCAAATGAACTGGAGATGATGATTTTGCCATTATCAGAGCCAGATGAGAAGCGTGGAGTTTCTGTCTTCTATCTGCTGCTTGAAATGAGGCGTATATTTATATGGGCCAAGCTCAAGTCAGAGTTAGATGTTTTTCAATTTAACGGTAATTACGCATGTAGGGCCTGAACCAAGGTAATTTGTTCGTCAGTGAATGGTTAGTCTATTTCCTAAACATGAGATGTCAAGCGGAGTGCGTGACAACAGTTCATGTTGCATGAAGTTAAGGGCCATGTGTCCTTTCCGAAGAGGTAATATTGGCTGGCATTGTGAGGGCTATGTTCAGGCTTTCTGTTCAGAATGTAGACCCAGAGTGTCTGTTGAGATGTAACATAGGTAAACTGTAGGATTAATTGATCCAAGAGCAGAATTAAGTAACTCCTCGATGTTTATGGAGTATGATGACTGGTAGGATCAAGTACAAAACATACAACTGCAGTAAATAAATATCGCAATGATGAAGTTGAGTTCCACAGACATATGCAAATCGGAAAAAGTCTCTGGGGCTAAATTCGGTGAAGCGACAGTAGCAGTGCCTGTTCATCAGGTGCCTCCAATGGTAGTATCGTGACATAGTCATCTTTAAAATATTTGTGGCAGTTATTAGATGGATTGTAATTGATTGTGGACGAAGAACGTTTTATTCGGTGAAAATCTTAACAATACTGTTTTTCTGTAGAACATTTTTCTTTCCATGTGTAGTTTGATTTACGTTCAATTGTGTCTCTTGTAGTGTACGTCTCAAGTATTTAACGCAACTGCACGCACAGCTACGGCTTGTAAGATAGAAATATGCTTGCTATGATTTTTAGTCTTTTTCCAAAACTTGTCTTTTTCTTTAGAATCAATGTTTTTTTCACAGCGTTTGTGCGCTGACTATGTAGCTAGGAGTTTATTCTCTCGACATGTCGATGATAGATCTCATTTTAGATTTCATACTTGTAGCCAGCGGAGCATGTATCTTTTTAGCGTAGACAGAGGGCATATGCGTTGAGGTTGTTGATACAGATTAGAAAAATGTAGGTATGTATGGTGTACTATCAGTAAACTTGTTAGTTGAGTGTTTAAATCAAAGTATAGATTTACCTGTCGATGGTTGAATATTTGTGGTGAAATCATTTGAGATCAAAAGTGTTTGTGAAAGATGAATGTGAACTGAAGAGCCATGCGGAATGATGAGAAATATTTATAATTTGTGCGGGTGGGGTCTTGCTAGCGTCAAAAATATGCGATACGCTAACATTACATAAGATAATCAAATAGTACAAAAAAAATAGATACTAATGAGTGACGTAGCTGTTTAGATGAATAACATTTTTTTTTTAAAAAATAAGATATGGTATATTTTCAGTAGTATCATGTGTAGGATATTACTTGCTAAGTGGCAACCAATTAGCAGTTATTTAAAGACTATGAACCACAATATAACCCCAATGATTGCGCTGGCAGAATAGCGCAACTATAACCTAACCATCTGATTTAACAATAAACATTTGATCTGTATATTAAAGATATCCAAATATTGGGTCATTAACTCGTTTTGTATTGGGCATTCAAAGTGTGGTCCTTATAGGTACAAAAACCACAAACTACATGTTCAGAATGGCAGGCTTAATGGAGCAACATTGCATCATGAAAATTAATTATCAAATCTTAGCTTTGTATACCTGTAAACAGAAGAAGTCCTCTTTGCTAATAGTGGGTCCCAGTAGAATTACTGAAGAGATACATAGAAATTTTACAGTTTATATTTGCAATAATTACCCCTGAACACAAAATTATCTGTAAAGGTAAGGGTTGCAAATGTAAAAACCCAGGTTACAATGAATCTTTTCAACATTTATACAGGGACCCACTATAGCAAAGAGGGGTTCTACTTTATATTAAAATAATGAGTACGGTGCGGTTCCTACTCTACCAGGTGGCGTTTGATTAGTACCATCACTCTGTAGAAGTCTTACACATATTTCATTCTACAATCGGGTTTTCGTATTGACTTCACTTGAAATATTTTCTCAGTGTCATAGAATTACGGAATCAAATTGCAGAATACGGGTGATCGCGAGTTCAATGTAATTTAAATTAAAGACCGTAACGCCAACTGAAATTTAAGAGGCTGCATCTATTTAAGCTCGGACTTAACCTCTAATAATTACGGAAATCCAACCACTCCAACTGCTAATGCGACGATCGGGAGACACCTACGGACTGACGCGGCGAGAGGACAACTGCTCTATTGGGTGTATGCTGTGGTGCGGGACCGGAAGACTACCTCTAAAACTTGTTAGTACCAGTTATCAAATCATGATTTATTGACATACCACATGTAGATTACATATTGAGCCTAAAAGGAATTTAAACCATACATTTCGAGGAGAAGTCTTCAAGGCGGGTTCTCTTCGGGGATCGGGATCTGGGTTTGCGGCTTATACAACGTTAGTTAAATTCGCAAAGTACAGTCTACGGACATACCTGATGTCGGCTGTAATTTATCTTGTAACCGAAATCAGCCCGGGCGGGGGACGACGGGATGGCGCTCAACGGATGGGACGGATGTAGGAAGACCTATTAGACCACGTTAGTAATAGTTCTCCAAATATAACTTTTTAGAATTGGCAAACTCACTGGGAACGGATTGAACATATCTTATGCTACCAGATGTCCGTCAAGACTTGATCGTACACGACGTTCTGAGTTCGACCTCTGTTCTCAGCAGGTAGGAGAACGCTCAGGCCTTCGACGCGGGAAGTTTGCGAAACACCAACGTAGAGTTGACCGTGGGTGAAAACCGGCGTCCGCAAATCCAGCCCTACAGTGTGGAACAATTGACCTTGTGACTTGTTGATGGTCATCGCAAAGCACAACCGGACCGGGAATTGCTTCCGCTTTAGTTTTATTCCCAAACTGTGGTCATCGGAGGTCAACTCGATACGGGGAAGAACGCGTTTTTGACCGTCCCTATCGCCACCAAGAATTCGTGCCTCGATGCAGTGCCTCTTGAGATTGGTCACCACCATGCGGGTTCCATTGCACAGCCCTTCAGCTGGTGCAAGGTTCCGTAGGACCATGATGGGAGCGCCAATCTTTAGAGACAGCTGCGACGGCGGTAGCGAAGGGAGGTCGATGTTCTGCAGAACTTCCGCAGGAAACTCGTCGAGACCCGTTTCGGCAACGTCGGCGTCCGTGACGTGAGTGTCGGTTGACTGGTACACCCGGATTTGCCCTGGTAGTCGTCCCAGAATTGTCCCGTTCAATTCCGTTACTGTGGTGTTTAGAGTTGACAGTAAACAACGACCACTAAACACAGTCGGATCCGTCCCAGCTTGCACCATCAGCTCTTGCGGATAGATACGATCGATAAGGTTGGAAACATCAGTTGGCTGATGAATGTACCTTGGAATCTGAACTTCGTAACGTTGAGATTCGGAGTACGGGATGTTTCCAACCCAATCCACAAATTCCGCGCCATGAACCCCCTCCCGGACTCTCATATTGATCCTGAGTGAGAGCCGCTTCAACCGTCCCCAAACAAACGACTTCTGTAAACACGCCGCAACGATATCAGCGCGAGTGCCGTTTGAAACCACAGGAAGGATTTGTGCAAAATCCCCGCCGAGAATGACCGGAACCCCCCCGAACAACACATCACCCGACGTATCCCTCAGATCCACCAACAGCCGGTGCACTACCTCGAAGCAGTACTTGTTCTGCATCGTCACTTCATCCCAGATGATCAATCCGACGTTCCGGAGTTGCGAGGCCAGCATGCTTTGTTTTTCAATGCCGCTTACTGACCCCTCGTCCAAATTGATCGGGATTTTGAACTGAGAGTGTGACGTGCGCCCCTCGGGAAGTAGGAGAGCTGCGATTCCCGTCGACGCCACGCAGAGAACAGTCTTCCCCTGACCACGGTAGTAATAGCAGAGTGTTTGGTAGAGAAAGGTTTTCCCAGTCCCTCCTTGACTCTGCAAATAAAAATGCGCCGTTTGTGGATCCGTGGCAATGGCTGTAGTGATCTCCAGAAAGGCAGCTTTTTGGTCGTCATTTAGCTGGGCACGCATTCCTTCCGCGCGAGCACAAAGATCTTCTCTGTGGACTCTTGCAGACCACTCCACATGGCTCCGGCTCCAATCCCAAACGTTCATCGGCAAACCATGGTCTGCCAGAGACTGCTGTTGATCCGCCAGCCCAGCCGCAAGCAGAAAAAGACCGTAGTCATACTCAGGATCGACCAAGTCCAGCGGATAACCTGTCACCTCCCGAAGCTTATGCGCTAGGTCATCGCAGATGTGGTGTTTGTATCTATCCCAAACAACCAACGGATCTGCAATTTCCCTTTGTCGGAGCCCAGTCAAGAAGAGCGTCCGAAGTCCATTACCGGTGACAAAGATGACTGCTTCATCGAAACACCCGAACCACTCCTGGTCATTCTGAGCCAAGCCGCGAGCAATGCAGGCTGCATGGTAGGACTCGTAGGTGACACCTTCGAATTCGAACAGTTCGGCGAACGACCTGACTTTGCGGACAACGGTGAGTAACAGTTGCAGGTAAAATTTCTCCCCCGCAACTGGACTGCAGTGGTACATCCGTCCGATCCGATTGTCGCCGCGCTTCCGAAAGGTCCACTCTTTCAAGTTGTCGTACCACACGCAGTGAGCCGGCATCTCAGAATATAGCCAGTCTCCAGCTGTCGGATGATCCACGTTAAACTTGAAATAACCCATTAACGTGCTCCGGGTAGACTCCATTTGCTCAGCAAGCTGGGACGCCGTCAAGTTGTCGGGAAAGTAGACTGTTTGTTGTCCCTGGAGATGCACCTGCAGGTGTTGCACAGGTGGGAATTCTTGGTGGGTCGGGAACTCAAACAGTCGCCAGACAGCCTCGGGAGGACTGACGTACCGTGCTTGGACATACCGGGTGATTTCGTCACTCGTATTTGCGATCGCTAAGGTCGTGCGATCAGCGCTTTTGTAAACGTACTTGTGGATGTACTTTACAGCCTGCACTGACCCACAAACCTCGACATTGATGTGCGACTGATATTTGTTGAGCAAATACGGGTTATAAGGTACCACCCAGCGATTGTCCATGGTCACGGCCCGGCCATTTTTCTGCACGGTAAAGGTGCCTCAATGAACTATCAGCCTGAATGCAAGGTAATGTAGAGTAAAAAAGAAAACGTACCTGTGTCTCGTCGCATATAAAGGGGATAACCGTCTTCGGTAATGGTTGTTTCCTCGTTAAAGGTCTTCGGAAACCGCTTCTGACACCTAACAGGACTGCTTGGAGTTTTCCGGGTCATGCACGGGCAAGTTGGAAATTCATCTCCACAGGGTCCGTGAAGCATATGAGTTAGTACTAACTCACGTAACCTACCCGACGGATCCGCAGCATCATCCGGAATTTCAGCACACACAATCTCGTTAACCTTGGCAGCGGTTAGGTAGCTCCTTGCATCTTTCAAGAACAACAAAAGATGCAGGTGAGGCAAGCCGCGCTTCTGGTACTCGATCGTATATACGTGCCCTTGGTGCGTACCGAAAACCCCTTGACGGATGTCAGCTAGAAGCTGCTTGACCTTCAAGCGAAACACGCGAGCAATCAAATCCGGGCGATCCGTGGGTTGCTGGCCGTCTTTCAGCTCTGCTCTGACTTCTGACCAGTTCGGGTTGGCCGTGAAAGTGATAAATAAAGTCGGCCGTCCGAAAAAGCGCACAATCGCCATCGAATCCTGGAAAAGTTGCTGCATGAAACGATCCCCACCAACAAAGGAAGACGGGAGGACGCAACGGCGACCAACCTCACGTCCATTTATTTCCGATTGATCTGCGCGGATCAAAGCATCGGAGAGCCCGTTGTACACTGCGGCCCGAATCTTCGGCTGGTTGTTCCGGACCCAATCGAGGCAAGTAGTTTCGCAGGCGACATACGTATCGACAATGTATTGCTGGAAGAGCCGCCCGGCCAGAAACAGAAGAGAGACTTCACCGACCCGTTCATGAAGCCGGAATCGGTAAAACAGTTGTTGCTCCAGGCGTAAATTTTGCCGGTTCTGATGGTCGTCGAGTAGCCGTAAATCCCAGTGCCACCCCGGCTCACCGTACGGAAACAAAAGAACATAATGCAAAGGCATATATGCACTATTTGTAACTGGCACTCGATGCAATTTGCGACCATGTTGACCTGGCTCACGCACTGCAAGGATCACATCCCGATAACTCGCACGATCATATCCATCCGGAATGATGGCAGCCACTTCGCCCGTAACTGGCAAATTTTCCCGACGACGATCAGCTCCAGCTTGGACCACTAAGTTCATTTGTGGACCTAGGACCATCCGAAAGTTGCCTTCTTGAACCCGCAGGCGCTCGCGTGCTGTTTGGTAAATCCGAATTAACGGATTGACTTCCATCATCATCGTGTGGAGGTCACGGAGGATCGTCGAGTCGAGTTGAGGGTTCCGTTCTTGTCGTATGTCTGCCGCATACTCAGGATCGTGGAAGAACAACTGCGCAAAGGCTGGCGTTTCGTGTGGGCCGGGTTCCAATGGCCCCTGTAGATGGTACAGCTCACCGTGAGCTGTGAATGTCGTGAGCCCACGGCGTAAGTCCACTCGATCTTCTCTCCCGGTATTAACGGACGTGAACGCCAAGGCAGAGTTGTAACTGCGGATCCTGCTCCGAAAGCTAGCCACACGTGGGTCCTGGCCAGTGAAAAGGTCATACAACATCTGTGGGGGATGCTGCAGAAGCGGTAGAGACACTTTTCCTTTCTTACAGCAAAGCTCAAAATCACCACTTGCGACTTTTTCTTGAGCAAAGTGGAGAGCTTGGCAATGTCTACAGACAATTTCCATCCGGCCAACATCGTGTGAAGATATCGCTCGAAAGACGGACCTGAAGGCCTTGGGCGCTCGCACCTCTGGTGCAGGAGGTGCAGGTTCTGGCGACGGAGACAGAGCAGGAAGTAGAGCAATCTGCGCCGGAGGTTCACTGGCAGGTTGTTGTAAGAAAGGGTCGACGATTAACGGAGGAGGTGGAGGTATAAATGTTGTCGGGAGTGCTATGTCGACAACAGGTGCTTGTGGTAGTGCGACGACGGGGGGTGGATTGGCAGCTGCAGCAGCAGCCCGGGCAGCTTCCATTTGAGCCCTTGTCCGCCGCGGACGCCTAGCAGGTCGTGCATCGCCCGTAAGACCGGCATCTTCAGAATTGCGTGTCTGAGGCACTGCTGCGTCTGCTTCTGTCACAGTCCGACATAAGGCCTGGGTCTTTTCCCAAAATACGTTAGATATTAATCCCGAAAAAAAAGTATGAATAGACTTACCCGATGCAGATTACAGGTTTTGTATCTAAGTCCGGAAGGTTTAATTGAAAACTCTGCGACGGGTCGATGCCTTCTGCATTTGGAGCAATAAGACTCGAGAGTATCCATTCCGAAAATTTCCGACTGGTTTAACTCCTAATAACAGGTCAGTAAAAGGTTCTTTGTGGCAATTTACAAACGTACCTGATGCAGATTGTATCCTTGTCACAATTACTCGATGATTGCTACTGAAGCAGTACTCAACTATGATAGTATCTTCTGAGGGTATGATACGGGTTTATTCCCTTGACATTTGTCAGTTTTAATTCTGATGCTTAATTTCACAAACATACCTATTTGTGTCTATATTCTTCAGTTGACGATCTAAAATTGTGTGCGAAGCAATTGATGTGGGGATTATCGAAGGGTGATTGATAAAGATAATGTAGCGCAAATGGAACAACGAAAATTCTTCACACGGGGTTCGGACTTAGCCTCGCTAGCGCCAATCAGTCTTCACTTGGCCTTTTTCGAAATAATTTTCACCAATGATACAAAAATATTAGTAAGGCGTGCTGTACCTACCACGCTAAGTGGCTAAGTCTCATTATTCAGCTTCCTAAAATATAAATTCGCAAACTACATTGTATAATCGTTGTGGCGAAATGACGTAGCAATGGGTTTTCCAAAATATACCGGTGTGATTCTATAAGTCGCGTAGACGGATTCAAAATAGTGCATCCTTGTAAGTCCATCTGTTACATAGACGGATTCGCAAAAAAGGGGCCATGTTCATATATCGCTTATATACCCTTACAGCTCATTTTGGCATGGGGTTAAATTACTCTCGATTTCCCAGGACCTCTTCAGGGATAATGTATTCCATATAAGTGGATCATTTATGTTAATGGCTCCACAGCATAGTATCCCTGTGAATGTCTTCCGCTCATGCACGTGCTGTTTAATATTAGCATGGGGCAGAACTTAGCTCGTGTTAGATATATGGCTGTAATAATGCTGCGTTCGAGCAATATCCTAGTAGTCGATCTACCGCGTTGTTTAAGATTTAAGACTTATATCGCTGTAAATGTATTTTAGTATTAATAACCCTGCTTAGTCTTCGCATGGGGTGGAACTTACTTCTGACTCCATATGTCGCGATTAATTGATCCTACTACCAGTATGTCGTTTTACCGGAATGAGGAATTCGAACTCAATATCCCAACAGATGAATCCTGTAATTGACACCCATGATAACGACAACACATCGCGATAAACCTTTACCCGGATCATGAAATAAGCAACGGTGAATGAGTAATGGACAATGTGTGTTTGTTATCCAAGACACAGCAGTAACGCGCATTAGATTTTCGGGTTTTACGGAGTATTAGTGATTGGTCTCCGATTCGGAAAAGGATTAGAAGTAGATGAATTTATACAATTTATAAATTTCCTAGTCGCATACCAAAGCTTGTAGCAATGCATGAAGAAAATTTGATTCAGGGTTCGAAATGCTGTCATATATGTTATAAAAGCTTAATAATAGATCTGGGATAGCCATGCTGGCGTGTATACATGGGGCAATTGGTTGTCAGGGATCCATCAATGTAACAGGATGCATAATTCATAATCCCATCAGGGATACCCTCAAGCATAATACCTTGAAAAATAATTTATCAGGTATATCCATGCAAACAACTGAGAATGGGTTGTACTTACGTCAGGGGTGATATAATTAGCATTTCAACATATAAAGTTGAATTTTCAAGGATATCCCTAACATTGTTTTGAATAAATCACCTAACAGACTGGGATATCCCTTGGGTTATCAATTTTTTGAAAAAATATTATTGTCAGGGATACCATGATGGCTCGTCTGCATAAGAATGAATCGAAATAGGGATACCCCTACACTGATTCGGAGTTCAAAAATGGCCA
>CM059598.1:1771739-1796655 GCA_030378345.1 Podosphaera fusca
TTTATGAATTATTTAAAGACAAATTTATATCAGGGATATCCCTACATGAAAATTATGATTTTCTTAAATTCCAATCATGGATTTCCCAGCGTCTCAAATATAATAAAAATTTTGAGAATCAGGGGTATCCATGTTTATATTGATGGGATAATTAAAATAATGTCGGCATAATTCGAAATTGAATTTATATAAAATATCATAATGTGTCTGGGGTACCCATGTTAACATATTAACCGAATAAAATATGTTGCCATGGAGATCAATTTAACCAAATAAATATGTTGCCATGGATACCAATTTACTCGAAGATGAAAGTTGCCATGGTTACAACAGCACAAACTATGCATTTCATATAAATTTTGTCTGCACAATCACTATCATAAATATAATGCTGGTATAATCGGGTTTACTAAATTTGCATTAATTTGTTCATTTCAATGTTTGCACAAATAAATTTTGATTAAACTATAAAAAGCAGTTATTTTGTTTTTCTCTCTATTTATACATTGTAAAACTACATAACTTTTATAATCTTTGCTTACAATTGTGGCGTTTCTTCGATTACAAATCACGATGTTATTTTTGGCCATAATGCAATTACTCTGTACATTTTTACTTGTTAGTTTCACAATTTTCAGATAATTGAGTTTACGTTATGGAAAGCTTCGCTTTTACGTCAGTATGGCAAATTTAAAAGTCTTTGCGAGAAATCATTACGACTGTCCTTACAGAGTCCAAAACTTGGTGAAGTTGAAAAGTGTGTCCTCCTGGTGGTGGTTCTGGATATAGTTGAGGCGCCAATGGTATCCAGTCGAGTCCCTTAAGGAATGTGTGCCAATTTCCTACTCATAAACTGTCAGTGATACGTCTCGGACGAAGATTTTTAAATGAAGTATGTTCTTTAGGCCTTTTCGGTAACTTCAAACATGGTATTTTTGTCAGATACCTGAGATAAGAAGTTACTCTGGAAGGATGCGTCTGGTGTCTCTGAGGAGATCTTTTGGTAACGGTTTAAAACGTTATCTGAAGCTTTCGAAGTTGAATGGAATTTCTTGTTGGCGAATGTGTTCTAGGTATGTGTTAGCGATTGTTTCAAAACAGGATGGTTTGAATTTGATCTTCAAATTCTCTGCACTTCTCAAGCTTATCGGTTTTCTATCGCTCTTTATTTGATGCACTGACTGTTGCCAGTTGTCGTTTCACTAATTTTTTGGGTGTTTGGGTTAGTTTCGTCTTTAAGTTCTGATGAGAATCGTCGGCATCGCTAATAAAATTCATCAAAAGCTCGTTCATGGCTGTTTTAGAACTCGAATTGAGATGTACCTGGTAATATTGCGATCTGTTCAAAGAACTAACAACTGATGAGTGTCATTGGATCAAATAAGATGATGTCTGATATTTTAAGCAGCGGTGAATGTGATCCTAAAGCTTGTTAGTTAAGTGTACTATGGTTTTTGGATTCGTACCTGAGCAAATGTGGTATATTGACTGTGGGCGTAATTGATTAAATTGCGAAGATACAGGTGTCAAATTTTAACGGATTCGCGACTGAAAATTCTGAAACGGTTAATATGACTTCTAGAAGCTATTCGGAGACGTACCTGTGGGTTATCGCAGTATGAAGGGCAATGAAGGCCTAAAATTGTCAGTGAGGTAATTAATGTGAGGATGTTTCTTACATTTGAAGCTTTTGCTGGTGATTTCGATTTCGTATCCTGTGGAGAATTGTCAGCTTGATATGAAGACGTACCTGATTCAAAAATGATGTAATTTCTGTTGCAGCGACCTATTTTGTTGTCAGAGTTCAAGAATGGAGTGACTGTCACTAATCCGGGGCTTCCTGTAGATTATCAGCGATGAACGAAGGACGACGTACCTGATTTCGAAATGTTACAGCTGCAACAATAACCTGTGGTTTTGTCAGTAATATAAATGGGACCATTTACTCACCTGAAGCCATGTGTAATACTGTTTCCTGTGAAATTGTCAGCAATCAGCGTTGTAGACGACGTACCTGATTCAAAAGCGATGGAATTCAGATGCAGTGACCTGTATAATTGTCAGAATTCAAAAACGGGGTCGCTGTCACTTACCTGAAACTGCCTGTAGATTGTCAGCGATGAAAAATGGACGACATACCTGGTTTCGGGATGAATACTGATGCGACGACGACCTGTGGGTTTGTCAGAATGGAGCTGTTTACTCACCTGAAGCCAGGTGTAATTCTATATTCCTGTGAAATGGTCAGCGATGGTGATAGGACGACGTACCTGATGGTGGTGGCGAAAATTCGACGACGACAATGATGGATGTAAAGAGTAAGAAAAAACGGATTGTGGGAGGTGATGAAAAATTTCTTAGCGTGGTCCAGACGCTAGCGGCGACAAATGAGCACTCACGAATTTTTAAATGGTATCCACATTTAGTCTGATGGGCTTTAGTCAGCCGGAACGACGCTCCATGAGCCAATGGAACCGCTCCATTCTATCTAGCGCGCGCACCTCTCCCCCACCGCCCAATCAGCGTCGGGTAAATTTATCTCGGGATCCACATTTAGCCTTCAGAGCTGAGTCAGTCAACCGACACTCTGCGAGCCAATCATTACTGCCGTTTTCGGGCGGTCAGCCGAAATGACGTCGCTCCTCACTTGCCCGACCAACCACCGGCCTCCCTCCCCTCGCCCAGCCAATCACCTCTGCGTAAAACTAAAAATTGGGATGCACAAATGCTGTAATATTATATAGATAGACTAGGTCCTGGCCCTGCGGCCCTGCGCTTAGCTGGGGGGCAGGGTTCCTCATGTCGCTTCGGAAGTGGGGTGCTAAATGTGGCTGGATATGTTGAGTTGAGATGTAGTTAGTGGGAGTTAGTCTGTTGAAGTTTACAGGTCTATGTCACATGAAGCGGAGGCATGTAGTTTGGTATTAGATATTATGAAAACCTTGCTTCATATAAGACATGACCGTTGATTGAAGTTATGGGTGATGGAATGGTTCACGTAATGTGGAGAGGCAATATCTGTTTTGTTAAACGGCGTTAGTCGGCATTATTCGCAGGCAATGAGAGGGTTGATAATGCCTTTAGTTAAGTCATAATAGAAGCGTGAAGTATGTAGCTTTCGTCTGGTACTTGTTAAGGCGTGTAGTTTTTTTGAGCCAAACTTGAGTAAAGTTTGGTTTACACTCATGAATAATGACATAGAACCTTTGAGATCCATTCGGGAACATGTAGGTGGAATGAATTAGTTGATATCATCACTTGAAGGTGTTGATCGGAAAGCATGGCTTCAATACATGCTCTGCTATCTTCATGGGAGCCGTTAGTTCTTTTCCATGAAAAGTATGAAGCAATTTTCAAAGTTTAGGGTTAGTACAAATCAGTTTACACGAATCAGAAGATAATTATTTCAGATTACGGTCTACTTGATTCACATGAATGGAGATGATGATTTTGCCTTTATCAGAGCCAGATGAGAAGCATGGAGTTGCTAACTTCTATCTGTACCTTGAAAAGAGGTGTATAATTGTTTGGGCCAAGCTCATAAGCAAATAGGGATGTTTTTCAATATAACGGCAGATAAATATGTTCTGCCAGATGCCAGATGATTTATAGGACAGGGAATGGTTAGTCTTTCTCCTGAATATGAGATGTCAAGTGGGCTGCGCAACGACAGATCATGTTTCATGACGTTAAAGACCTATGTCCTTTCCAAACAGGTATTGTAAGCGGGCATTGGAAAGGATATGTCAAGGTCTTCTGTGTAAAACGTAGACCAATAGTGTCTGTCGAGATGAAACAGAGTTGTAATCTGTAGGGTTAAATAATGAAAGAGGGTTATAAATTAAGGTCCTCGATATTGATGGAGAATGATGATAGATAGGGTGGAGTACATGACATGCGTATGTAGTATAAGGATCTTGAACTAGTGGAGTGGGATTCCACAGATATGTTCAGATCGTGAAGAGTCTGTGAGGTTCACGACGATATAGCAATAGTAGCTGAGTTTGTGCATCATATGCCTCCAGTAGGAGTGTAATAACATAACCTTCTTTAAGACAATGGTGGCACATGTTAGGTGAATGGAAGATAATCGTGGATTAAGTTTTTTTTCTTTTTGAAGATAATCCCGAAGTTATTATTCTGTTTTCATAGAACAGTATTCGTTCATGTATGATTTTATTTGCGTCCGATAACGTCTCTTGTATTATGTCTGAGGTATTGATTCCAGTTGCATGCACAGCTACCCCATGTAGAATAGTAGAATTCTCATTGTGTTTTTTAGTTTTAATAGATTAACTCTTTTCTTTAAGAGCAACATTTTTTTTGCAGCGTCTTTGGGCAGTCTTTGTAGCCTTGACTTTCTTATCTTTACATGTCAATGATAGGTCTTAATTTTTATCTTTTAAACTTTTCCAGCGAAGCATATGGTTTATGCATAGATAGGTGACAGTCGACTTGAGGATGTCGGTACAGGTTCGATCAATATAAAGATTGTGTGTGGTGTACTGTCAATAAACTTGTTAATTAAGTGTTTTAAACAAAGTACAAACTTCCCTGTCGATGGTTGAAATTTTATGGTGAAACGATTTGAAATGAAATTGTTTGTGAAAAGTTATAGATGATGAAGGTCAACAAAGGGATGATGAGAAATATTTATAGTTTGTGCTGGTGGGGACTTGCTAGCGTCAAAAATAAGCAATACGCAATCATTACATAAAAATTATCAAAAAGTTCAAAAAAAAGAGTGAAGAAAGTCGGGTGACCTTTTTGCTGAATAACGTATTTTTTTTAAAAAAATAAAAAATGTTACATGTTCAGCAGTAACATGTATGGAATTGCCTCACTAAGTGACAACAATTCAATACATTGCAATTTAATGACTATGAATCACAAACTAATACGGATGATCACGTTGACAGAATATCGTAACTATGTACTTTGACAAATAATTTCATAGTAAAAATTCGATTTATATGTTAAAAGAATCCGAATATTGGGTACCTCACTCGCGTTATATTAAGCATTCAATGTGTAGCATCCGTAAATATATTAACACAAACAACATGTTTTGAACGTCGGGCAAAATTAAGTATCTTTGCAATACGACAACTAATTATCGTAATTTTATCCGTATACCGGATTATCCAATACCTTAAATCATTATCATGGCATGTAGCTTGCTCCATATTGTAGGTGTGAATTAATTAGTCAATTTTTAAATATCCGATCCACAAACTTCCATATTTGAGAAGTGTGGCGTAATGATGTCTCAATCTGTATTTCATATCTACAGGTGTGATTCTATAGGACGCGTAGATGGATCCAGAAAGATACATCCTTGTAAGTCATTGTGTTGAGATGACGGATTTACAATGATGGATCCATGTTCATATCGCCGCTATAACCCTCAAGCTTGTTGTAGCAAGGAAGTAAATTACCCTTGATTTTCCAGGTCCTCTTCAGCGATAATACATGTTATTTAAGAAGTTCATTTACGTGAATGGCTTCTTAGTATAGTATCCCTGTGAATGAATTCCGACCATGCAAGCCCTGATTACTTTCAGCAAGGGGCGGAACTGAGCTTCAACTTGATGCATCGCGCTTAATTATGCAGCGTTGTGTAATATCATTATTGACCAACTGCCGCGTTGGTGGATCCTTAACCATGTATTCCTGTGATAGTATTCCGATAATAAAATCCCTGCTTACTATTTGCTAGGGGCGGAACTCGCTCAAATATCCTTGTTGCGCTGATTTCATCTCCTTCGCCTTATACATAGCTGGTTGACCTTCCACATTGACAAATTCACATAAAATTATCCCCAGAGTTTTTTCCTGCACTTGACACTGATGATAACGACAGCACCCGCGACAAACCATTCCCGCAACCACTTTGAAACAACTGTCAATTTCAAATGTAAGATGGGCGATTGCATTTTGCTTTGCAGCAGTAATGCAAATAAATTTTTCAGGTTTAAAAGGGTACAATCATGCCTCTGATAAATTAACTAATTCAATGCGACCGATTATTTAAGTAATCAGAAGGATGACTGTATCAGTGGTCGTTGGTTTATACGGATGTTAATTAAATTAGATATAATAATTTTATACTATATGAAGTTCCTAGTGGCATACCCATGCTTGTAACAATGCATGAAAAAAATTCGATTCAGGGTACAAATGCTGTCATATCTGTTATATAACCTAAATATCTTGCCTGGGATAGCCATGCTGGCGTGTGTACATTAAGCAAATGCTAGTAAGGGATCCGTCAACATAGCAGGATGCATAATTCATTATCCGATCAGGGATACCCTCAAGCATAATACCTTGTAAAAATCTTGTAAGGTATATCCATGCTAAAAATTGATATTGGGTTGTAGCTATGTCAGGGGTGATACAATTAGCATTTCTGCATATTTAAAAATGCTTTCAAGGATATCCCTAACACTGTTTTACATAAATCATTTAACAGACTGGGATGTTCCTCGGGGTATTCATTCTAGAAAAAAAGACATGGTCAGGGATATCCATGATGGCTCGTCTGCATAAGAATGAATCGAAATAGGGATACCCCTACACTGATTCGAAGTTCAAAAATGGCCATGCTAGGCGTATCCCTACACATGTAGGGTTATAAATATTAAGATATCAGGGTAGCCCATGGATAAACCCAGGCAAAAAGTATGAACTTATGAACGTTATCCCAATTAATGAATTATTTGTATACATTTTTCTGTCAGGGATAACCCTTCATAATCAGGCTAATTATATTAAAATTTAATCATGGGTACCCCTACAAATAAATTGATGTAATACATAATACCTTCAAGGGTATCCATGATTATAATTATGCTTAAATATATGTTGTGTCAGCATAATTCGAAATTGAATTTATATAAAATATCATAATGTGTCTAGGGTACCCATGTTATTATATTAACCGAATAAAATATGTTGCCATGGAGATCAATTTAACCGAATAAATATATTGTCATGGAGACAAAATTAACCAAAAATTTCTGTTGCCATGAATACCAATTTAACCGAAGGCGAATGTTGCCATGGTTACATTAGCACAAATAAATATGCATTGCATAATACTTTTATGTGCATACTACGTTATATAAGAATTATTCTCATATATTTGTGCATATTTAAAGAGTATGAAGTTATTCATTTATAGCAAAAATTTTGTATTATTTTTATTAATAATATCTAATATTAGAATTTATCAATAATTTCCATCTTTAAAATAGTCGTTTTTACGATTACAAATCACAATATTTTATTTTGCAATAGTTAAATTAAACTTATGACACGTCTAATTATTTGCTTCACAATTACTTCAGAAAATTGGTTTTACGTTATAGAATCTCTACTTTGCTTTTTCGTCAGTATGGCAAATTCAAGGTCATTGCGAGATATCACTACAAATGTCCTTGGAAGTCCGAATCTTGGTGAAGTTGGAAAGTGTGTCCTCCAGGAGGTGGTTCTGGGTATAGTTGACTCGCCAATGGTAACCAGTCGAGTCCGTCAAGGATTGTGTGCTAATTTCCTACTCATAAATTGTCAGTGATACGTTTAGGATGAAGTTTTTTGTATGAAGCATGTTCTTAACGTCTTTTTGATAACTTCGACCATGGTATTTGTCAGATACCTGAGATAAGAAGTTCCTCTGGGAGGATATGACTTGTGTCTTTGTGGAGATCTTTTGGTATTGGTTTAAAACGTCATCTGAAACTTTCGAAGTTGAATGTGATTTACAAATGACAAATGTGTATTAGGTATGTATTAGCAATCATTTTCTAAACAGGATGGTTTGAATTTGATCTTCAGATTCTATGTTCTTCTCAAGCTTATCGGTTTTCTGTCGCTTTTAGTTCATGCATCAGCTGTAGCCAGTTGTCATTTTACTTACTTTTTATTGAGTAATTGGGTTAGTTTTGTCTTGAAAATCTGTTCAGACTCGTCGGCATTTCCAATAAAATTCTTCTAAAGCTCGTTAATGGCTGTTTTGGAGCTCGACTTGAAACGTACCTGGTGATATAGTAGACTGTTCAAAAAACTGAAGACTGATGAATGTCAATAGTCCGCTTTCGAGTGATAATGTCTGATAGTTGAAGAAGATGTGAATTAGATTCTAAGCTTGTTGATAGAGTGTTAAATAATTTTGTATTTGTACCTGAACAAATGTGATGTATTGATCGTTGGCGTAATTTATTGATTTTCGAAGATGGTGTCAAATATTTAACGGATTCGTGACTAATAATTCTGAGATGGTTAATATGACTTCTGTAAGCTACTCAGAGACGTGCCTGAGAGTTATCGAAGTATGAGGGGCAGTAACAGTGTAAAATTGGCAGAGAATTAATTTGTGATAGAATGTTTCTTACATTCGAAGCTTTCGCTGGTGATTTTGATTTCGGAGCCTGTGAAGAATTATCAGCTTGATTTGAAGACGTACCTGATCTAAAAATGATGAAATGATGTCACAGCAACCTGTTTAATTGTCAGAGTTCACGATTAGAGTGGGGGTCACTCATCTGAGGCTTTCTGTAGATTGTCACCGATGAAAAATGGACAACGTACCTGATTTCAGAATTAATAATGCTGCGACAACGACCTGTGGGTTTGTCAGTATTATAAATGGAGCGATTCACTCACCTGAAGCCATGTATAATACTATATCCTGTGAGATTTTCAGCAATCAGTGTTGTAGACGACGTACGTGATTCAAAAGCAATGGAATTCAGACGCAGAGACCTGTATAATTGTCAGAATTCAAGAATGGGGCCGCTGTCACTTACCTGAAACTGCCTGTAGATTGTCAGCAATGAAAAGTGGATGACGTACCTGGTTTCAGAAAGAATACTGCTGCGACAACAACCTGTATGTTTGTCAGCGTATCAAAATAGAGCCATTTACTCACCTGAAGCCATGTGTAATTCTATATTCCTGTGAAATTGTCAGCGATCAGGATAGGACGACGTACCTGATGATGGTGGCGGAATTATTGACGACGACGATGATGGATGTAAAAGAGAAAAAAGAAACGGATTGTGGGAGGTGATGAAAAATTTCCTTAGCGTGGTCCAGACGCTAGCGGCGACAAATAAGCATTTGCGAATTCTCACACGGTATCCACATTTAGTCTGATGGGCTTTAGTCAGCCGGAACAACGCTCCGTGAGCCAATGGAACAGCTTCATTCTATCTAGCTCGCGCACCTCTCCCCCACCGCCCAATCAGCGGGATCGCACTTCTGGTGGTATCCACATTTAGCTCCCTGGCCTGAGTCAGCCATCCGACGCTCTGCGAGCCAATCATTACTGCCGTTTTCGGGCGGTCAGACGAAATGACGTCGCCGTTTGCCCGGCTGACCAACTACCGGCCTCCTCCCCCTCGCCCAGCCAATCAGGGCTTCGCAAAACTGAAAAGGTATCCACAAATGCTGTAATATATTTAAAAAGACTAGGTCCTGGCCCTGCGGCCCTTCGCTTCGCTCCGGGGCAGGGTTCCTCGCGTTGCTTTGGAAGAGGAGGCTGGTTCTGTTGAATCTTGATATAGTTAGTAGAGGTGTCTGTGGAGGTTCACAGGTCTTTGTAACATGAACTGGAGGCAGGCAGTTTGGTATTAGATGATACGGTAACCTTGCTTCACGTGTAAGGGGACATGTTGTGTAATGAGTTACGGTTGTTAGTAAGGTTCACATAAAGTTTAAGGGGAGTGGCCGATATGTTAAGCTGCGTTAGTCGGCATTGTTCACATGCAATGAAAAGGAAGATTTTGCCTTTTGTACAGTCAGATAAGAAGCGTTGAGTATATGGCTTCCTGTTACGGGATAGATCACTGGTTGATACACTGGCTGTGCCAGTGCGTTATTATGTGTACCACACATTAATGTTGTTGTTTCAAGAGTTAAATCTGGTTTGTTTTGGGCAGTAACGGGAGATATAGTGACAAGTCAAACACAGTGCCGTTATCAGAAACAGTACTTACAAGACAGTTGTACATGTATATAGGCAGATGGAAAATCATCTTAGGAAGATTTTATTTTCAGATTAAAATAATTAACTGATTTTATATCTGGACTTGCTCTGTTGATTTATAACACCAATTGATCCGGCGACAAATTAATGTAATCTCACCCAATATATTTTTCCAAATTATATCTTAGTATTTTATGAAATATCAAGATCCAGAATATACGGATTCATCATCAAAGTCGGATTCAACAACGGAGGAGGAATACTTCAACACTTTCGAATCTTGGGAAATTGATTCGACAATCGACTCGGCAGAGCAGTCAGAAGCATTAAGAAAAGCTGAGATCCGGAGTCGCCTCGACAGCAAAATGTCAACAAATCAACAAGGCACAGAAGATCTAACCATGTCTGATGTACAAAATGAAACAAATACATTACCAACCGGCCTATCACCAGAAGAAATATCCCAGCTTTCTCAGATAGCACAAGTAATTGCCAATGCTCCGTCAGGAACGAAGCAATATCTGGAACAACTTATAAATAAAAAGACTACCGCGCCAGTCGACAGTACTCACAGTAAGGTACCGCATGGAGTGATGAAGAAAGATGCAAAATTTGAGAGATGGGACAGGAAGCCTGAATCTTGGACACCACATTACCACTTGCTTAAAGTCCAATGTAGGGTATATCAACCGCTATTAGTTTCTTAAGATGCAGTGTGCATGAAGATCTACGAAAGCATCCCTGAACCTCAACGACAGCGGATGAGAGGGTATTGGATAAAATGTGGAAAAAGCGAAGTCTTCAATTGGGAACAATTTCTAGAAGAGTGCAACAAAGAGTACTTCGATAAAATAGGCGCACAAAGAGCGGAAAGGGGAACCTGCCAATTCACAACAACCTACCTCCACATTTATTATCAAACAAGCATTCCTGTATAACAACTATGGCCACTCCCAAAACCCCATCTGAGGATAACATGGAGATAACAACCTCTGCAGACATTGATTTAGCCAGCCAGCCCAGACTTGATTCCTCAATCTGGGCAAATAAAAGCAACAATATCAATAGCACCCCCACAACTCCCAAATCCAAGAGTAAAACATCTGGACCCACTGTTAAGTCAAAGACATCAAAGAAAGAAGGACCTAGTAAGCCTGGCAAGGTTACAAAGACTAAGTCAAAGAAAAAGACTTCCCCCCACCCCCTCCTATGGTTCAGTTCAATAACATTGACTTAAGTAGTGATCCCATATCCTCCCTAGACTTTACTCAAGGACCAAATTTATTCATGGAGCCAAGAATACCTCATAATAAGAAAAGACCACTCTACATTTCAACTGAAGGCTCTCAAACACCAAGAAAAGTCCTAAAGATGATTACTGCAGAAGACACAACCAAACAGTGTGGCTGTCTATGTCTAATTCATAGTAGCCAAAACATAGACCTTAACATGGATAGTACACCTCACCCTGTGACGACAACAGAGAGCAACAAGCCTACAAACAGCTATGTGTCTCCTACCTCCCCTTCTTCACCTTCTTTAAGTCCATGCCTCCACACTCCTACTAATACAATCTGCCCTCCTTCCAAGACAAAACCCTCATCTACAACCCTATCTACCTCAAGTCCTGCTAGCACTATAACTTCTTGCTCATCTTCTACCACTGCTACCTCCACTGTCACTCCTTCTCCCTCTGGTCCTACTAAGAGAAATCTAAATACTAATAGAACAGGTTTTAACAGTGCAGATGAAGCCCTCTTTGCTGCAAGAGATAATATTGTTGAAGCATACAAGCTAACTTCTGATAGAGATCTCAAAACTCAAATTCTAGACTTCCTGAACATCTTCAGGGAATACACTGAGAATAACTTCAAATCACTACCCCTCCATAAGAAAAATTATACAAATACCAATGAACCATATAACTTACCTCCCCCCAAAGACCATACAGCCCATCCAAGTCAATCCAACAATAACTAGAGGTTTAGTCATGGTGCTAGGGACATAGGACAAAGTTTTGCCCAAGTACTAGCTAAAGGACCTAATATGGTCCCACAACTAGGTAAGGCCCCTGCCCAACAATTAGCTAATAAAAACACAGTTCCTCTCTTAAGGACAAATTCTCAAATAATAAAACCATCTGAAGATAAGAAGGTCATCACCTTGGTCATCACAAAAGGGAGTTCAGTGCCAGTGCACCAGCCCAATTTAATAAGAGACAAGATCAATAAGGCAATGGGCAAAGTTGCCATATCAAGAATCCATACCTCCCCTAAGAATAACATTGTCCTCACCTGTTTTAAGTCCACCCCAGAGGAAATGATTTCCAATAAACCCAAGTGGGAAAATGTCTTTCATGACTGGCCTATTAGCAAGATCCAACAAGTTGAGTGCTGGCCCACTGTGGTAGTCCATAGTGTCCCCAGTTACCTTCCAATAACATCTTTTGCAGAAGAAGTTACAACCTTTAATGAGAATATAACTATCCAGGGTGTGCCAAGATGGCTCACTGGTACACCTAAGGCAGCCCATGGCTCCTTGGTACTTACAATAGGATCTGAAGAACAAAAAGATAGAATCCTGAAGTCAGGAATCTTGATTGTAGGCTTACTTCTCAAGACTGTCAATTATGCTCCAAATACTTCCAAAGTTCTTTGCAAGAATTGTATGAAATATGGCCACTTTTCCTTAACATACAAAAGGAAACCAGTGTGTGCTTTCTGCAAAGGCAATCATCTCACCTCTAGTCATATCTGTTTAACTTGCAAAGCATCCACTAATTGTGAACACCACCCCTCTCTATGTTTCAATTGCAACTCTTCCTCACACAATACCTTGGATAAACAAAATTGTGAATTTTATAAGGCACTTATATGATAGAACAACTAATTATTTGCCAACACAATACTGCCAAGGGCAAAGACATTACTCAATCCCTCTTTGAAGTTTCAATGCAAGGGAAAGCTACAATAGTTTGTGTACAAGAGCCATATGTTTACTTCAACTCTTCAATACAATCCTTTACCTCCCTATCCCATCCAAATTACCACATGATTTTACCCAACAGTAACACAAGTGTGAAGCCAAGGGTAGTTACATATATTAACAAGACTTCTTCCTATGATATTTCAGCTAGGACTGATCTAATCTCTGATCCTGACATGCAATTGTTTGAATGTACATCAACAGTAGAAAGTTTTTACATTATTCACATATATAATGAAAAATCTAATATAGAAGGAGTTAGTCAGACTACCTTCCAAAGATTTCTTGAACTTGACCTTTCTCTAGACAAACCATTCATTTTCTTAGGTGAGATGAATCTTCACCATGCTTGATGGAATCCCCTGATTACCAATCCAGTATCTCAAGCTACCAAACTCTATAACTTTCTTCAGTACCATAAAGCAAGTCTGCTGGTTGAGTCAGAGGTTATAGAAGAGTTTGGAGGCACCTTTCATAGATCTAACTCTAAAAATATTTCAATCATTGACTTGGCTTTTGCTTCTAATTTTAAAAATGTATCCTGGTATAATTGGCATTATGGAGAGAGCACTGGGTCAGACCATGAAGTTATCTTCTTTGAAGCTAGGTTCCAAATTTCACAAAATCAAGTTTCATGTTTACCAGCAAAATTTGACCTCAAAAAGGCTGATTGGAAAGCTTATAGGCAAAATCTTAAATATAGTGAAGTGAGATTCAGCCTACTTCTCCAAAATGCCATACTGACAAAAAATCATGACCTAGTGGCTAAGTTACTTCAGAATATCATTTTAGAGGCAACACAAAATGCAATCCCTAGATCAAAACCATCTAAACATTCCAAGGCTTGGTGGACAGATGAACTAACTTTTCTTAGGAAAGAATATCATGCCCTGAAAAGAAAAGCCAAGAAGTCTTGGTCACCTGAAGACATTGAAAATGCAAGGGTATCAAGAAATCACTATTTCAGAAGTATCTCCTTTACCAAAAAAGAGCATTGGGAATCTTTTCTTGCTGAGGCCAAAGATAGAAGTCTATTTACTGCCTTTAATTACTTAAATCCAAAATTTCATCAGCCTTCCCTTATTCCAACTCTAGTTTACAAAAGCCCTGATGGGGGGCAAGTAATTGCTTCAAGTTTTGCAGATAAGTGTAATGCATTAGTCGAATCTCTGTTTCCTCAAAAAAACCCAATGCGAACAGATGTAAACACTGGAGCAGGAAATACAGCATTAGTTGATGCTGGAGTGCCTTCTGATCCATTTGAAGAGACAAGTTATTTATCATCTATATCTCCTAATTTAAAGCTAAATTCACTTTCTTTGCATGCTTCTCCAGATATAAAAGATTCAAATCAATATACCTGGCCTTTCCTTAGCCTGACAGAGCTCTACAAAGCAGTACCAGACAAAAAGACTTCCCCTGGAAAGGACTCTATTGACTGGACTATGATCAAACATGCTCTGGATGCTATCCCCCAATTCTTCTTAACAGCATATACATTTCTATTCCAATGTGGCAAACATCCATCAGTATGGAAAGAGTCAATTGGCATTATCATACCTAAGAAAAACAAGCCTGATTACTCAGTTCCTAAAGCATATAGACCGATATCACTAATTCCTTGCCTCTCAAAACTTTTAGAAAGAATATTTTCACAAAGAATTTCATTTTTAGCAAATATTCATCCCCATATCCTCCATCCTAGTCAGATGGGAGGTAGAAAACAAAGGTCTGCTATTGATGCAGTCCTGCTACTCCAAAACTTTATAGAAAACAGTTTTTCTAAGAATAAGGTTGTTTCCTCTGTTTTTCTGGATATAATGGGGGCATTTGATCAATTGCAGCCAAGTAAGCTCATAGACATCCTCCAGAGAAAAAAACTCCCAACATGCTTTATTTCCTGGGTTGATTCTTTTCTTTCTCATAGAAAAATTTCTCTTCTGTTCAATGGGCAACTAAGTCATGTTTACTCTGTAACTGGTGCTCCACAAGGAAGCCCTATCTCACCTCTCTTATTTCTCATTTCAATTAGTGAACTCTTCTCTAATACTCCAATGAGCAATGCCCTTGAAGTTTCCTATGTTGATGATATTTGTATCTCTTACAGTTCTTATTCAGTTTCAAAGAATATTAGAGAGCTTCATAAATATCTTCGTTCCTTTTTTGCAAGAGCTGATTCCCTATCCATTGTTTTTGAAAAATCCAAATCAGAGCTTATCCATTTTTCTAAAGGTAAGAAAACACTTAGCAATGCTCTCCAAACTGAAGATTTTTCCTTAGAACCTAAGTCTACAGTCAAGTGGCTTGGAATATGGTTACAAAACAATCTCAAATTTAAAACCCATGTGGAAAAAAGAGTGCATCTTGCCCAAGGGGCTATGCAAAGACTTTTCCAACTTTCTTCCAAATCCAAAGGCTTAGGATTCAATGCACTCAGACAGCTCTACCTTAGTTGTGTCATCCCTGTGTTAGACTATGGCTCAGTACTATGGTATAGCAAATATGGCACAGAGAAGCTTTCTAATATGTGTGATAAAATCCAGAAGCAAGCCATTCCAAGAATAACAGGAGCCTTCAGATCTAGTCCAAGCAAGGCCTTGGAAGTTGAGGCAGCCCTGCTCCCAACTAGAGTCAGGCACTATAAGTTAGCTTCATTTTATGCAATGAGAATTCTTAAATTTCAAACCAATCATCCACTATATCTTACTCTTTCATCTAATCTTACTGATGAGCTTGCACTACCCACTGAAAAGACTGACATAGGCATGCTTGCATTCTTAGAAGATAAGCCTAGTGGACAACTTCAAAGAATAGCTAGTATACACAAACCAAGTTCCAAGTTGCTAAACCTAGAGCCCCCTAATGCCAAGTGGATGCCTCCTTGGAGGACAGAGAACATTTCTGTATCTGTTAGCAGCTCTGACAAAACAAAAGCAAAAGAAGAACACCTTTTACTATTTAGTTCCATTCCTTCTTCATTTTATATCATCTATACAGATGGCTCCTTAGTCAAGGACAAGGGCTGTGGTATAGGTATAGTCATTTACCTTCCATACACAAGGGAGCTCAAGTGTCTCTCATTTTTCCTAGGGAAGAACATTGGCATTGCTGATGCAGAGACTTATGCAATATATAAAGCACTTAAACATCTCATTTCTTTAAAACAAAATGCTGAATGTTATATTTTTTCTGACAGTCAAGCAGCTTTGCAGAAAATAACCACAGCTACCAACTTTCATTCATTCAAAATGAGATCTCTGTGCAGCAAATTGGAAGTCCAGCTACATTGGTGTCCCGGACATCAAGGAATCCAAGGCAATGAACTTGCTGACAACCTAGCAAGGAAAGGTTTAGATCAACAAGCACTGAGCAAGGATCAATTTTCATCCCACTCCTTTTTAAAAGAAGAAATTAGAAAGAGAATCAAATTAGCCTGGAACTCTGACTGGACTAAGCAAGTGCTTAGGGAGGAAGAGGGCAGAAAGGCTGTGGGCTTAGGGAGATTTTACAGGATTTCTGCAAGAAAAACCATTCCTATTCTTAATTTTAAATCATTTAAACTTCAAAAATACTCCAGGGGAACTCAGTCCTCATATTTCCAGGCAAGAACAGGGATTGGCAACACCCTGGCCTATCTTAAGTTGATTGGAAAAGTGAGCAGTGACATTTGCAACTTCTGTCACAGGAAGAAGCAAACAATGCAACATCTGCTATTACACTGCCCCCACTTCTTAGCAGATAGGAAAATGGTTTATGAAGGACTGGAACTTATTAATTTACAAATACTCTTTAATACTAATGTTGGCAGGGAAAAACTACTTAGATTCCTCGAGGTATCTAAGTGCTTATCTCTGGAAAAACAGCAAATACAAATTTAACCATCACTTATTACTCAAAAAATAAATAATCACCAAAAAAATATTAAACCAAATTAAATGAAATGCAAATAAATGAAGATAATTTCATTGGAACAATGAAGGAATTACATATAACTGAAGTGGAATCTGAATGTTATGTTAATTCATTTGTGGAGTTGGTTTGGGAGTTTGGCAGGGTCATTAATAAAGTTATGAGCTATCCGGACCTTTGCATAGGGGAATTAAGTCAAATCATTTTGTATAATTTTGTATATAATTTTTTTTAGATCAATTGTCATAGCTTTAAGGCTCAATACAAAATGATTTAAAAAAAAAAAAAAAAAAAAAAAAAAAAGAGCGGAAAGGAAACTCCTATCAATGAGACAAGGAGAAAGTCAAATCTTTCAAAACTTTCTCCAGGAGTGGGAATTGCAGTTGGAATTTGCTGGTGGAACTGCATGGTTAGATACGACAAAAATAAGTCACCTTCAAATTTCTACTAGCCAACGGCTCCAAGACAATTATTCTGTTCTCGACCTACCCACAGATGATTATCGAGAATGGGTAAAGATAATGACTCGAGTCGCCGCTATTATGGAAGATAGGGAAAATTTCATCCGGAAAGGTGATTCTCAAGTAACCCAATATGTAACACAAAGTGGTGTAATGTCGAAGGAATATCTCTCGGGCACAGTAACTCGACTAAAGCATGAACAGCCCACTCCCACGAGAACCGACAACAAAGGTGACGTTATAATGAGTGGTATGAAATTTGACTTGCAAGCTCTGGCTACAATGGTAACTAAAATAAATCTTGGTAATGGAGAAAAAAGAGGACCTGGAGGATTCGGTCAAAAGCCAGCAGCACCATGGCGCACAGAGGCAGAAGTAAGAGATCTTCGAGAGAAAAAACTCTGTTTAAGATGCAAGAAACCTGGTCACCAAGCCCGTTTTAGTCAAACTTTTGGTCCCCCAAAACAGCCAGCGCAAATAAACAGTGTGGAGACGTCTTCACAATCCCCGGAAGAATTTGAGCTAGATCCTTTAAAAGATTAACCTCCAGAGAAAATCGCGCCTAGAGGAATAGAGATTTTGGGAAGAAAGAACGAGAATTTTGCAAAAAATGTGCCGGAGTGATTAAAGACTCCATGGAGACCTGTATTTATAAATGCTATAGTAAATTTCAAATTTGTTCCTGCATTAGTCGATCTCGGGTGTAACATCTATGCCGTATTCAGCAAAAATCTCGCAGAGCTCCTTGATCTACCGCGTATAAAAGTACCCCCTAGGCAAATGAAGTTAGCAAGAGAATCAGAATTTGATGAAAAAATTGTAGTTGATGAGATCTGCCAGGCAGTTGTCGACTTGGACGGGAATCAATGCAGTATCTGGGGTTACGTTATAGAAGGTCTTGCGGCATGATCTTATCCTTGGAGAACCTGGATGAGATTTAACGACGTGGTATATCGAGCACGAACACGAGAGCTATACATGGAGAAAATCAGACATCAAATTTGCACATACAGCTCAATAATTTCACCCCAGTGATATTAGTATGATCCGACATACCGAATTTGCATCCTACCTTAAAAAATCATTTAACTCTAAGAACGAGCCCAGAAACGAAAATACAATATCAGTATTTGCGGCATCAATTCATGATATAAATAAAATGTTGGCGCCTAAGCAGAGGTTGACACAAGAAGAGATCAAAAGTAGGCTTCCCCATCAAGTTCAGCACCATTTTCATTTGTTCGAAGCCGACAACAACGACTCCAGCAACCTGCCACCGCATTGACCAGGTGTTGATATGGCCATAGAAATTGAGAAGGATGAACAGGGCCGTACGAAAGAAATACCAAAAGGGCCACTTTATGGAATGTCGCGAGATGAACTACTCTGTCTTCGAAAAGAAATAATGGAGCTGCTGGACCGCAATTGGATCAGAGCTAGTAGTTCTCCAGGAGGCGCTCCGGTCCCTGTTTGTAAAAAAAACCAGGGGGAGGATTACGTTTCTGTGTTGACTACTGATCATTAAACGCAATCACTCAAAAAGATCGCTATCCTCTTCCTCTCATTAAAGAAACCTTCCGGTCTATATCAAGTGCGCGCTGGTTAACAAAAATCGATATGAGTGCGGCATTCCATCGAATTAGAATCAAGGAGGGAGATGAATGGAAGACGGCGTTCCAAACGCTACTAGGCTTATTTGAATGGTTAGTGATGCCCTTTGGTCTCACGGGAGCTCCAGCTGCCTGGCAGCGATGGATTAATGACCTTCTTCGCAATTACTTGGACCAATTTTGCACAGCTAATCTTGACAATGTCCTTATCTGGAGTGATGGAAGTCGAGAACAGCATTTTGAAAAGGTCAATAAAGTTCTAGAGCGATTTGCCAACGCGGAATTAAAATTGGACCTCAAGAAGTGTAACTTCGGAGTTCAAGAAGTTAAGTACCTGGGTTTTATTGTGACGGCCGGTAAAGGTATTTCGGTCGACCCTGAAAAAATTGAAGCTGTCAAAAAGTGGGAACTTCCCAGAACTCAAACAGGAGTTCGTAGTTTCTTAGGCTTTGCTAATTTCTATCGGGATTTTATTAAAGAATTCGCAGAACTTAGTACTCCGTTACAAAGATATACTAAAAAGGAGTTCTCTGGCAAAGGAAGAATCCAATTGTACCACTAAGCTCGTCAGGCATTTAATATTTTAAAACAACAGTTTATTTCAGCACCTATTCTGACACTCTTTGACCCAGAGCTGAGAACAGTACTCGAAACCGACTGTTCGGGTTGGGCAATGGGAGGTTGCCTGTCTCAATGGGACTCGAGCGGAAGACTCTGACCAATTGGTTACTTTTCTAAAAACTTTCTCTGACTGAATGCAATTACGATGTGCATGATAAAGAGTTGTTGGCAATCATTCGAGCAGTTGAATTCTGGAGAGCAGAACTTATGTCCCTCAGGCATCCAATCGAGATACTAACAGATCATAAAAATTTGAAATATTTTATGACGAAGAGAGCCCTGTCCGAGAGACAAATTCGATGGAAATCTCTTCTCGACAATCTGCGGGGAGTAAAGCTTCGATATAGGCCAGGCAAGGATTCGAGTCGGCCAGATGCGTTATCCAGGCTCGAGCAGGACACCCCTGCGGACCCAGACGACCCTAGACTCTGTTATCGAGATATACAACTTATCGAAAATGGCTGGATTGCGACAACTAACTATGAATCTTCTGAACAAAAAGACACTACATTAGAGGGAAATAGAACGCCATTCGAAGATGAAGAACTTGCCCGTTTGTGGAATCAGGGAGTTAAGACGGATGGTGAGTTCCGAGATATAAAACAAGAGTTATTAAAAGAAGAGCGATGTTCCCTCCATCAGTGACTATGAGAATATCAATTTCGGAGTGTATGATTGATAGCGAAGGATACCTAAGATGGAGAGATCGATTGCTAGTTCCTAAATTTGAGCCATTACAGACAGCATTGATACATAAAGTTCATGACTCACCAGTCACGGGACACCTAGGACGAGAAGGCACACTAAGCATTTTGGCTAGGGATTATTTTTGGCCTCGGATGAGTAATATGGTTTGACAATTTGTACGAAACTGTGATGTCTGTGGACAAACTCATGTATGGCGAGATAAAAAGCGAGGATTCCTCAAACCACTTCCTGTTCCAGAGCGCTTCCGCCAGGAACTATCAATTGACTTTATGACAAACCTTCCAGCAGAGAAGAATCAACCTTGTTACTTAATGGTTATAACAGACAGGCTGAGTAAAGAAATAATTCTGGAGGCCATGTCGTCAATGAAAGCAGAAGATTGTGCTCAGCGATTTCTACAGTGTTTTTATCGATTCCATGGGTTCCCTAGAGCTATCACATCGGACTGTGGTAGTAACCAGGTAGGTGACTTTATGAAAAGGCTCTGTGAACAAGCCAATATTTTACAAAGGTTGTCGACAGCTTTTCATCCTCAGACGGATGGAGCTACTGAGCAAGCTAATCAAGAAATTCAGGTCTATATTTGCGCATTTGTAACTTACGCACAGACTAACTGGTCAGAGTTACTTCCAGCGGCTCAATTGGCTCTCAATAACAGGGATTCTTCTCTCGGCTATAGCCCATTTTACCTAACGCATAGATACCATGTTCCACCATTTCCTACAGCTAATATTAACGCTAATCTGCGAGCTAAATCCGTATCGCCAAAAGCTCGGCAAGCAGACTCACTAATAAAAAAACTTGAAGAAGGCCATGCTCTAGCTCAATCAGCCATGATATGGAGACAACAAGTCATGGAAGATAGCGCAAATTTAGGCCGTCAACAATCAGAAAACTTCAAAGAGGGTGATAGAGTATGGTTGAATTTAAAGAATGTTGAAACACCAAGATTATCGAAGAAATTAGCCTGGTTGCACAACAAATATAGAGTTGTTAAAGTCATCTCTTCTCATGTTGTGGAACTTGACGTTCCTACAGGAATACACCCTCAATTTAACGTGTACCTACTAAATAGATCTGCAGAAGATCCCCTGCCCTCTCAGAAACAAGAAGATTATCAACTGGACCCTATTAATAGTAGTGTCCCACGTATTGAACAAGAATTCGAAATCGAATGGATCTTGAAAGCTAAAAAGCAGCGTCATGGCCTAGGATTCCAACGACTAGTTCTAGTTAAGTGGAAAGGCCAAGCAGAACCAACATGGGAGCCACGTGCTGAATTAGAGGATACAGTTGCCTTGGATACATTTGAGCGGGAGTTCGGGAAAGAAGATGGGGTCGGATAGAACACTGGTATGCAAACTGGAGCCCGGCAACGCACTTAAATTAGGGGGGTTATGTTACAGGATAGATCGCTGGTTGATACACCGGCTGTGCCAGCGCGTTATTATGTGTACCACACATTAATGTTGTTGTTTCAAGAGTTAAATCTGGTTTGTTTGGGGCGGTAACGGGAAATATAGTGACAAGTGAAACGCGGTGCTGTTATCAGAAACAGTACTTACAAGACAGTTGTACATGTATATAGGCAGATGGAAAATCATCTTAGGGAGATTTTCTCTTCAGATTACAAAAATTAACTGATTTTACATCTGGACTTGCTCTGTTGATTTATAACACCAATTGATCCGGCGACACTTCCATCTGGTACTTGGGAAAGGTGTGTAAATATTTTTAGTCAAACCCGAACAAAAGTTGGTTAAGACTCAAAATGGAGAATGGCAAAGGTTAATCTTATGGACCCATTCGAGAACGTTTAAATGAGAAATGAGTCAGTTGATCTCATCACTTAAAGTTGTCAATCGAAGAGGATAGCTTAAGTACATGTATCACTTTCTTCGCAAGTGCAGTTAGTTATTCTCAATAAAGGCATAAATCAATTCATCATGTCAAGGATGAATTATAATCAGTTTACGTGAAGCAGAACGATGATTTCATTCCAGATTACGGTTTACTTGATTCACATGAATTGGAAATGATGATTTTCCCTTTATCAAAGCCAGATGAGAAGCGTGGAGTTGCTAACTTCTATCTGTACCCTGAAAGAGGCGTATAATTGTTTGGGCAAACCTCATGTGGAAATTGAAATGTTTTTCAATCTAACGGCAGATAAGTATGTTATGCCAGATGTTAGATGATTTATAGGACAGTGAACAGTTAGTCTTTCTACTGAATATGAGATATCAAGTGGATTGCGCAACAGGTCATGTTGCATGATGTTGAAGGTCTGTGTCCTTTCCAAACAGGTATTGTAAGCGGGCATTGGAAAGGATATGTCAAGGTCTTCTGTGTAAAACGTAGACCAATAGTGTCTGTCGAGATGAAACAGAGTTGTAATCTGTAGGGTTAAATAATGAAAGAGGGTTATAAATTAAGGTCCTCGATATTGATGGAGAATGATGATAGATAGGGTGGAGTACATGACATGCGTATGTAGTATAAGGATCTTGAACTAGTGGAGTGGGATTCCACAGATATGTTCAGATCGTGAAGAGTCTGTGAGGTTCACGACGATATAGCAATAGTACCTGGGCTTGTGCATCGTATGCCTCCAGGAGTGTAATTACATAGCCTTCTTTAAGACATTGGTGGCACACGTTAGGTGAATGGTAGATGATCGTGGGTGAAGATTGTTTCTTTTTGAAGATAGCCCTGACGATACTATTGTATTTTCGTAGAACATTTTTCGTTAATGTATAATTTTACTTGCGTCCGATAACGTCTCTTGTATTGGATGTCTGAGGTGTTGATTCCAGTTGCGTACATAGCTACGGCTTGTAGGATGATGAATACTCGTTGTGTTATATTTTTTATGGTAGATTTCCTCTTTTCTGTAATAGGAAGGTTTTTTTGCAGCGTCTGTGGGCTGTCTTTGTAGCCATGACTTTCTTCTTTTTACATGTCAATGATAGGTCTTTATTTGTCTCATACACGTAGCCAGCGGAGCATATGTTTTATGCGTAGACAGAAGACTGTCGTCTTGAGGTCGTCGATACAGGTAAGATCAATATAAAGGGTGTGTGGTGTCCTATCAATAAACCTGTTAGATAAGTATTTTAATCGGAATACAAACTTACCTGTCGTTGGTTGAAAATTTATGGTGAAACTATTTGAAATGAAATTGTCTGTGAAAAGTCTAGGATGGATGGAGGTCAACGAAGGGATGATGGGAAATATTTATAGTTTGTGCGAGTGGAGACTTGCTAGCGTCGAAAAATAAGCGATACGCGATCATTACATATGAATTATCAAAAAGTTCAAAAAAAAAAAAGATATGAAGAAAGTCGCGTGACTGTTTGATGAACAACATATTTTTTTTTAACAAAATAAAAAATGTTACAGTTTCAGCAGTAACATGTGTGGAATATGCCTCACTAAGTGACTATTATTCAATACATCAAAATTCAATGACTATGAACCACAAACTGTCCTTTGTGATCACGTTGGCAACATCGCACAACTTTGACCTTGCCATCTTATTGTATAGTAAAGATTTGATTTGTTTTTCAAAGATATCCATATACTGGGTCATTGACTCGCGTTGTATTGAGCATTCAAAGTGTTGCCCTTGTAAGTACAATGACCAAATACTATGTGTTTCGAACGGCGGGCAAAATTGAGTATGTTTGCAATACGACAATTAATTATTGCATCTTATATCTTTATATCCAATTATCCAATACCTTAAATCATTATCACGGCATACGTCTATGTTGCGTGTTGAAGGTGAGAATTAATAAACCATTCTTAAAAAACTTGATCCACAAACTGCCAATTTTAGTAGGTGTGGAGTAATGACGTCGCAATGGGTATGCCAAAAATCTAAAGGTGTGAATCTATAGGACGAGTTGAATGATACAAAAAAATGCATCCTTGTAAGTCATTCTGTTGAGATGACGTAATTACAATGATGGATCCATGTTCATATCGCCTTTATAACTCTCAAGCTCATTTTAGCATGGAAATAAATTACCCTTGATTTTCCAGGTCCTCTTCAGCAATAATGCATGGTATATAAGAAGAAGTTTATTTACGTGAATAGCTCCACAGCATAATATCCCTGTGAATGAATTCCGACCATGCAAGCCCTGATTACTATCAGCAAGGGGCGGAACTGAGCTTCAACTTGATGCATCGCGCTTAATTATGCAGCGTCGTGTAATATCGTTATTGACCAACTGCCGCGTTGGTGGATCCTTAACCATGTATTCCTGTGATAGTATTCTGCTAATAAAAGTCTAGCTTAATATACGCAAGGGGCGGAACTTTGTTCAAACTCCCCTGTTGCGCATAATTTCAACCCCTCTCGCCTTATGCTTTACTGGTCAACCTTCCACATTAACAAATTCGCATTAAATTATCCCTACAGTTGTCTCCTGCACCTGCACTCATGATAACAACAGCACGTCGCGACAATCCATTCCCCGCAGCCATGTTGAAACAACTGTGAATATCAAATGTACGATGGGCGATTACAATCTGCGTTGCAGCAGTAATGCGAATATTTTTCAGGTGTAAAAGGGTACAGTCATGCCTCTGATAAATTAATTAATTCATTGCGATCGATCATT
>CM059598.1:1796755-1828043 GCA_030378345.1 Podosphaera fusca
TCAGCGAAAGCTTCAAATGTAAGAAACATCCTCACTCAAATTGCTTCACTGACAGTTTTAGGTCGTTCCTGCCCTTCATACTGCGATAACTTTCAGGTACGTCTCCGAATAGCTTCCAGAAGTCATATTAACTGTCTCAGAACTATCACTCACGAAACCAATAAATGTTTGACACTAGCATCTTCGCAATCCAATAAATTCCGGCAACGAACAATATACCGCATTTGCTCATGTACGAATCCAAAAACCATAGTACACTCAACTAACAAGCTTTAGAATTGTATTCACCGTTGCTTAAAATATCAGACATCATCTTATTTGATCCAATGACATTCATCAGTTGATAGTTCTTTGAACAGATCGCAATATTACCAGTCACGTTTCAAGTCGAGTTCTAAAACAGTCATTAACAAGCTTTAGACAAAGATTATTTGCGAAGCCAACAATTCTCATCAAAGCTTAAAGCAGAACAAACCCAATTACCCATTAAAATTAGTAAAACGATAATTGGAAACAGCCGATGCATCAACTAAAGAGCGATAGAAAACCGATATGTTTGAGAAGTATAGAGAATCTGAAGATCAAATTCAACCCATCCTGTTAAGAAAACGACTGCTAATACATACTTAGGACACATTTGTCACTTAAAAATTACATTCAAGTTCGAAAGCTTCAGATATTTTATTTAAACCGCTATCAAAAGATCTCCACAGAGACACCAGTCGCATCCTTCCAGAGGAACTTCTTATCTCAGGTATCTGACAAATATCATGGTCGAAATTATCGAAAGGACATTTAGAACATGCTTCATTTGAAAAACTTCATCCGAGACGTATCACTGACAATTAATGAGTAGGAAATTAGAACAAATTCCTTATAGGACTCGACTGGATACCATTGGCGCCTCAACTATACCCAGAACTACCTCCAGGAGGACACACTTTCCAACTTCACCATGTCTCGGACTCTGGAAGGACATTCGTAATGATTTTTCCCAATGACTTTTAAATTTGACATTCTGACGTAAAAGCGAAGCTTTCAATAACGTAAAACCAATTATCTGAATATTGTTAAACTAACAAGTAAAAGTGTAGAGATTAATTGAATTGTGGCTAAAAATAACAACGTGATTAGTAATTGTAGTAACGGCACAATTGTAAGCAAAGATTATGAAAGAAATGTAATTTTACAATGTATAAATAGAAAGGAACACAAAATTTATGCTTCTAATAATAAATCACAAATTATTTATGTAAATATGAAATTGAACAATTTAATACAAATTTAATTCATCCAATTATTCAAGCATATTATTTATGAAATTAGTTGTGCAGACATAATATATATGTAATGCATAGTTTTGTGCTGTTGTAACCATGGCAACTTCAGACTTCGGTTAAATTGGTATCCATGGCAACCTATTTATTCGGTTAAATTTGTCTACATGGCAACATATTTTATGCGGTTAATATGTTAACAAGGGTACCCCAGACATATTGTGATATTTTATATAAATGCATTTTCGATTTATGCCGACATTATTTTAATCAACGCATAAATATAACCATGGATACCCCTGATTCTGTAATTTAGAATATGATTTGAGACCCAGGGGTATCCATGATTGGAAATTTAAGAAAATCGTAATTTTCATGTAGGGATATCCCTGATATAAAGTCGTATTCAAATAATTCATAAATTGGGATAACGTTCATAAGTTCGAAACTTTTGCCTGGGTTAATCCAAGGGCTACCCTGTGATATTAATATTTATGACCCTACACGTGTAGGGATATCCTTGAAATCATTTTTTAATATGCAGTAATACTTATTATATCACCCCTGACATAGCTACAACCCATTATCGATTTTTAGCATGGATATACCTTACAAGATTTTTTCAAGGTATTATGCTTGAGGGTATCCCTGATCGGATAACGAATTATGCATCCTGCTATGTTGATGGATCCCTGACTAGCATTTGCTTAATGTACAAACGCCAGCATGGCTATCCCAGACAAGATATTATGCTTTTATAACAGATATGACAGCATTCGTACCCTGAATCGAATTTTTACATGCATTGTTACAAACATGGGTATGCCACTAGGAACTTTTAAATAGTATAGAATTATTTTTATCTCATTCAATTATCATCTGTATAGACAATCGACCACTGATACAGTCATCCCTCTAATTACTTGAATGTTCGGTTGTAGTGAATTAGTTGATTATCAGAGGCATGACTATACCCTTCTACACCCGAAAAAGTAATTCGCATTACTGCTGCAACTCAGAAAGCAATCGTTCATCGTACATTTGAAACTCGAAGTGGTTTTAACGTGGTTGCGGGAATGGTTTGTCGCGACAACCTGTCGTTATCATCAGTGCAGGTGCAGGAGACAACTGTTTGGTTAAATCAATGCGAATTCTTCAATGCGGAAGGTAGATTAGTAGAGAATAAGACGACAAGGATGAAATATGCACCACAAGGATATTTGAGCGATGTTCCGCCCCTTGCAAATAGTAAGCAGGGCTTTTATTAGCAGAATACTATCACAGGAATACATGGTTAAGGATCCACCAACGCGACAGTTTGTCAATAACGACATCACACGACGCTGCATAATTAAGCGCGATGCATCAAGTTCAGGCTGAGTTCCGCCCCATGCTGATAGTAATCAGGGCTTGCATGGTCAGAATTTATTCACAGGGATATTATGCTGTGGAGCCATTCACATAAATCAACTTCTTATATAACAAGTATTATCGCTGAAAAGGACCTGGGAAATCAAGGGTAATTTACTCCCATGCTACAATAAGCTTGAGGGTTATAGCGGCAATATGAACATGGCTCCTTCATTATTAACCCGTCATCTCAACAATTTGACTTACAAGGATGCATTTTTTTGTATCCAACAATGCGTCCTATAGATTCACACCTGTAGATTTTGGCATAACCATTGCGACGTCATTACGCCACACCAACTAAAATTGGCAGTTTGTGGATCGAGTCTTTAAAAGTGGTTTATTAATTCTCACCTTCGACACGCAACACAGACGCATGCCGTGATAATGATTTCAGGTTTTGGATAATCGGATACAAAGATATAAGATGCGATAATTAGTTGTAGTATTGCAAACATACTCAATTTTGCCCGCCGTTCGAAACACGTAGTTTGTGGTTATTGTACTTACGAGGCCACACTTTGAATGCTCAATACAACGCGAGTCAATGACCCAATATATGGATATCTTTGAAAAACAAATCAAATCTTTTCTATACAAATAGATGGCAAGGTCAAAGTTGCTCTATTCTGCCAGCGCAATCATAAGGGTCAATTTGTGGTTCATAGTCTTTAAATGGCGTACTTATTAGTCTTCACTTAGCAAGTAATATTCTACACATGATACTACTGAAAATGTTCCATATTTTATTTTTTAAAATAAATATGTTATTCAGCAAACGGTTACGCGACTTTCTTGATAAGTTTTTTTTTTTGAACTTTTTGATCATTCTTATGTAATGATCGCGTTTCGCTTATTTTTCGACGCTAGCAAGTCTCCACTCGCACAAACTATAAATATTTCCCATCACCCTTCCATTGACCCTTAACCATCCCATATTTTTCACAAACAATTTCATTTCAAACAGTTTCACCATAAATTTTCAACCAACAACAGGTAAGTTTGTACTCCGATTAAAATACTTATCTAACAAGTTTATTGATAGTACACCACACACCCTTTATATTGATCTAACCTGTATCGAGGACCACAAGACGACAGTCTTCCGCCTACGCATAAAACATATGCTCCGCTGTCTACGTGTATGAGACAAATTAAGATCTATCATTGACATGTAAAGAGAATAAAGTCAAGGCTACAAAGACAGCCCACAAACGCTGCAAAAAAAAACTGGCTTCTACAGAAAAGAGATAATCTATCAAAAAAAATGTAACACAACGAGTGTTCTATCATTCTAGAAGCAGTAGCCGTGTACCCAACTGGAATCAATACCTCAGACATACAATACAAGAGACGTTATCGGACGCAAATAAAATTATATATGAATGAAAAATGTTCTTCGAAACAGAATAGTATCGTCAGGGTTATCTTCAAAAAGAAACAATCTTTACGAACTTCTACCATTAACTTTACGTGTGCCACAAATGTCTTAAAGAAGGCTGCGTCACTACACTCCTACTGGAGCATACGATGCACAAGCCCATCCAATATTCCTATATCTTCGTGAACTTCACAGACTTTTCATGATCTGAACATGTCTGGAATCCCACTCCACCAGACCAAGGTCCTTATACTACATAGCATGTTGTATACTCGACCCTACCGGTTTCATCCTCCATCAACATCGAGGATCTTAATTTATGCCCTTCGTACATAATTCAATCCTACAGATTACCGCTCTGTTTCATCTCGACAGACATTATAGGTCTACATTTTACAAAGAAGACCTTGACTCATCCTTTCCAACGACTGCTTATAATACCTGTTTGGAAAGAACATAGGCCTTCAATATCATGTAACATGATCTGTTGCGCAATCCACTTGAAATCTCATGTTCAGGAGAAAGACTAATCATTGCCTGTCCAATAAATCATTTTGAATATGGCGTATCATACTTATCTGCCACTAAATTGCAAAAATTCCAATTTCCACATGACTTTGGCCCAAACAATTATACGCCTCTTTCAGGGTACAGGTAGAAGTTAGCAACTCTACGCTTCTCATCTGGCTCTGATAATGGCAAAATCATCATTTCCAATTCATGTGAATCAAGTAAACCGTAATTTGGAATGATATCATTGTTCTGCTTCACGTAAACTGATTATAATTCATTCTTAGCATGATGAATTGCTTCATGCCTTTAATTGAGAATAACAAACTGCTCCCACAAAGAAAGTGAAACATGTACTAAAGCCATGCTCTACGATCTACATCTATAAGTTATAGATCAACTAACTCCTCATCTACACTTTCTCGAATGGGTCGATGTGATTAACCTTTGCCATTCTCCATCTCGAGTATAAACCAACTCTTGCTCGGGTGTGACTCAAAATATTTACACGCCTTTCCCAAGTACCAGATTGAAGCCCCTGCTCCACGCTTCTAATCTGGCTGTACAAAAGGCAAAATCTTCCCTTTCACTGCATGTTGATAAAGCCGACTAACGCAGCTTAACATATTGACCATTCTCCTTCCTCTTTATGTGAACCATACAAATAACCGTAACTCATTACACTCATCATGTCCCCTTAAGCGTGATGCAAGGTTTTCGTAATATCTAAAACCTAACTACCTGCCTCCGCTTCGTGGGACAGAGACCTGTAAACCTCAACAGACTAACTCCAACTAACTACATCCAACTCAATATAAAAGCCACCCCTTCCGAAGCAACGCGAGGAACCCTGCCCCGGAGCGAAGCGCAGGGCCGCAGGGCCAGGACCTAGTCTATATAATATTACAGCATTTGTGGATCCCTTTTCAGTTTTGCGAAAGCGCTGATTGGCTGGGCGAGGGGGAGGAGGCCGGTGGTTGGTCGGGCGGGCAAACGGCGACGTCATTTCGGCTGACCGCCCGCAATCGGCAGTAATGATTGGCTCGCAGAGTCTCGAATGTCTGACTCAGCCCAGAGGGCTAAATGTGGATCCCACGAGAAAATGCGCGCGCTAGATAGAATGAAGCGGTTCCATTGGCCCACGAGCGTTCTTCCGGCTGACTAAAGCCCATCAGACTAAATGTGGATACCAAGAGAGAATTCGCAAATGCTCATTCGTCGCCGCTAGCGTCTGGACCACGCTAAGAAAAATTTTCATCACCTCCCACAATCCAATTCTCCTTTCTCTTTTACATCCATCATCGTCGTCGTCGAATTTCCGCCACCACCATCAGGTACGTCGTCCTATCCGCATCGCTGACCATTTCACAGGAATATAGAACTACACATGGCTTCAGGTGAGTAAACGGCTCCATTCTGACAAACCCACAGGTCGTCGTCGCATCAGTATTCATCCCGAAACCAGGTATGTCGTCCATTTTTCATCGCTGACAATCTACAGGCAGTTTCAGGTAAGTGACAGCGACCCCATTTTTGAATTCTGACAATAATACAGGTCACTGCGTCTGAATTCCATCGCTTTTGAATCAGGTACGTCGTCTACAACGCTGATTGCTGACAATTTCGCAGGGAATTGTATTACACATGGCTTCAGGTAAGTAAATGGCTCCATTTATATTACTGACAAACCAACAGGTCATCGTCGCAGTTGTAATATTTCGAAATCAGGTACGTCGTCCATTGTTCATCACTGATAATCTACAGGTAGTTTCCGGTAAGTAACAGCAGCCCCATTCTTGAGTTCTGACAATAAAACAGGTCGTTGCGTCTGAAGTCCATCGCTTTTGAATCAGGTACGTCTTCATATCAAGCTGACAATTCTCCACAGGATCCGAAATCGAAATAGCCAGCAAAAGCTTCAAATGTAAGAAAAATCCTCACACAAAATGCTTCACTGACAGTTTTAGGTCATTCCTGCCCTTCATACTGCGATAACGTTCAGGTACGTCTCCGAATAGCTTTCAGAAGTCATATTAACCGTCTCAGAATTATTACTCACGAATCCGTCAAATATTTGACACCAGCATCTTCGCAATCCAATAAATTACGGCAACGAACAATATACCGCATTTGCTCAGGTACGAATCCAAAAACCATAGTACACTCAACTAACAAGCTTTAGAATCGAATTCACCGCTGCTTAAAATATCAGACATCATCTTATTCGATCCAATGACATTCATCAGTTGATAGTTCTTTGAACAGATCGCAGTATTACCAGTCACGTTTCAAGTCGGGTTCTAAAACAGTCATTAACAAGCTTTAGACAAAGATTATTCGCGATGCCAACGATTCTCATCAAAGCTTAAAGCAGAACAAACCCAATTACCCATTAAAATAAGTAAAACGATAATTGGAAACAGCCGATGCATCAACTAAAGAGCGATAGAAAACCGATAAGTTTGAGAAGTATAGAGAATCTGAAGATCAAATTCAACCCATCCTGTTAAGAAAACGACTGCTAATACATACTTAAGACACATTCGTCACTTAAAAATTACATTCAACTTCGAAAGCTTCAGATATTGTATTTAAACCGCTATCAAAAGATCTCCACAGAGACACCAGTCGCATCCTTCCAGAGGAACTTCTTATCTCAGGTATCTGACAAATATCATGGTCGAAATTATCGAAAGGACATTTAGAACATGCTTCATTTGAAAAACTTCATTCGAGACTTATCACTGACAATTAATGAGTAGGAAATTAGAACAAATTCCTTATAGGACTCGACTGGATACCATTGGCGCCTCAACTATACCCAGAACTACCTCCAGGAGGACACACTTTCCAACTTCACCAAGTCTCGGACTCTGTAACGACATTCGTAATGATTTTTCCCAATGACTTTTAAATTTGCCATTCTGACGTAAAAGCGAAGCTTCAATAACGTAAAACCAATTATCTGAACATTGTGAAAGTAACAAGTAAACGTGTAGAGATTAATTGAATTGTGGCTAAAAATAACAACGTGATTAGTAATTATAGTAACGGCACAATTGTAAGCAAAGATTATGAAAGTAATGTAATTTTACAATGTATAAATAGAAAGGAACACAAAATTTATGCTTCTAATAATAAATCACAAATTATTTATGTTAATATGAAATTGAACAATTTAATACAAATTTAATTTACACAATTATTCAAGCATATTATTTATGAAATTGATTGTGCAGACATAATATATATGTAACGCATAGTTTTGTGCTGTTGTAACCATGGCAACTTCAGCCTTCGGTTAAATTGGTATCCATGGCAACCTATTTATTCGGTTAAATTTGTCTCCATGGCAACATATTTTATTCGGTTAATATAATAACATGGGTACCCCAAACACATTATGATATTTTATATAAATTCATTTTCGAATTATGCCAACATTATTTTAATCAACTCATAAATATAACCATGGATACCCTTGATTCTGTAATTTTTTCTAACATTTGAGACCTAGGGGTATCCATGATTGAAATTTAAGAATGTCATATTTGCATGTATGGATATCCCTGATCTAAAGTTGTATACAAATAATTCATAAATTGGGATAACGTTCATAAGTTAAAACTTTTTGCCTGGGTTTATCTATGGGCTACCCTGAAATATTAATATTTATAACCCTACATGTGTAGGGATACGCCTAGCATGGCCATTTTTGAACTCCTAATCAGAGTAGGGATATCCCTATTTCGAAAAATTCTTATGCGGAGGAGCCATCATGGATATCCCTGATGATTTCTTTTTTTCTAGAATGAATACCGCGAGGGATATCCCAGTCTGTTAAATGATTTATGCTAAACAGTGTTAGGGACATCCTTGAAAGCATTTTTTAATATGCAGTAATACTTATTATATCACCCCTGACATAGCTACAACCCATTATCGATTTTAAGCATGGATATACCTTACAAGATTTTTTCAAGATATTATGCTTGAGGGTATCCCTGATCGGATAATGAATTATGCATCCTGCTATGTTGATGGATCCCTGACTAGCATTTGCTTAATGTACAAACGCCAGCATGGCTATCCCAGACAAGATATTATGCTTTTATAACAGATATGACAGCATTCGTACCCTGAATCGAATTTTTACATGCATTGTTACAAACATGGGTATGCCACTAGGAACTTTTAAATAGTATAGAATTATTTTTATCTCATTCAATTATCATCTGTATAGACAATCGACCACTGATACAGTCATCCCTCTAATTACTTGAATGTTCGGTTGTAGTGAATTAGTTGATTATCAGAGGCATGACTATACCCTTCTACACCCGAAAAAGTAATTCGCATTACTGCTGCAACTCAGAAAGCAATCGTTCATCGTACATTTGAAACTCGAAGTGGTTTTAACGTGGTTGCGGGAATGGTTTGTCGCGACAACCTGTCGTTATCATCAGTGCAGGTGCAGGAGACAACTGTTTGGTTAAATCAATGCGAATTCTTCAATGCGGAAGGTAGATTAGTAGAGAATAAGACGACAAGGATGAAATATGCACCACAAGGATATTTGAGCGATGTTCCGCCCCTTGCAAATAGTAAGCAGGGCTTTTATTAGCAGAATACTATCACAGGAATACATGGTTAAGGATCCACCAACGCGACAGTTTGTCAATAACGACATCACACGACGCTGCATAATTAAGCGCGATGCATCAAGTTCAGGCTGAGTTCCGCCCCATGCTGATAGTAATCAGGGCTTGCATGGTCAGAATTTATTCACAGGGATATTATGCTGTGGAGCCATTCACATAAATCAACTTCTTATATAACAAGTATTATCGCTGAAAAGGACCTGGGAAATCAAGGGTAATTTACTCCCATGCTACAATAAGCTTGAGGGTTATAGCGGCGATATGAACATGGCTCCTTCATTATTAACCCGTCATCTCAACAATTTGACTTACAAGGATGCATTTTTTTGTATCCAACAATGCGTCCTATAGATTCACACCTGTAGATTTTGGCATAACCATTGCGACGTCATTACGCCACACCAACTAAAATTGGCAGTTTGTGGATCGAGTCTTTAAAAGTGGTTTATTAATTCTCACCTTCGACACGCAACACAGACGCATGCCGTGATAATGATTTCAGGTTTTGGATAATCGGATACAAAGATATAAGATGCGATAATTAGTTGTAATATTGCAAACATACTCAATTTTGCCCGCCGTTCGAAACACGTAGTTTGTGGTTATTGTACTGACGAGGCCACACTTTGAATGCTCAATACAACGCGAGTTAATGACCCAATATATGGATATCTTTGAAAAACAAAACAAATCTTTTCTACACAATTAGATGGCAAGGTCAAAGTTGCGCTATTCTGCCAGCGCAATCATAAGGATCAGTTTGTGGTTCATAGTCTTTAAATTGCGATGTTTTGAATTGTTGTCACTTAGTGAGACATCTTCCACACATATTATTGCTGAAACTGTAACATTTTTTATTTTTTAAAAATAATATGTTATTCAGCAAACGGTCACGCGACTTTCTTCATGTTTTTTTTTGAACTTTTGATAATTCATATGTAATGATCGCGTATCGCTTATTTTTCGACGCTAGCAAGTCTCCACTCGCACAAACTATAAATATTTCCCATCATCCATTCTTTCTCCTCCATCCCTCCTAGACTTTTCAAAGACAGTTTCATTTCATATAGTTTCACCATAAATTTTCAACCAACGACAGGTAAGTTTGTACTCCGATTAAAATACTTATCTAACAAGTTTATTGATAGTATACCACACACCCTTTATATTGATCTAACCTGTATCGACGACCTCAAGACGACAGTCTTCCGCCTACGCATAAAACATATGCTCCGCTGTCTACGTGTATGAGACAAATTAAGATCTATCATTGACATGTAAAGAGAATAAAGTCAAGGCTACAAAGACAGCCCACAAACGCTGCAAAAAAAAACTGGCTTCTACAGAAAAGAGATAATCTATCAAAAAAAATGTAACACAACAAGTGTTCTATCATCCTAGAAGCAGTAGCCGTGTACCCAACTGGAATCAATACCTCAGACATACAATACAAGAGACGTTATCGGACGCAAATAAAATTATATATGAATGAAAAATGTTCTTCGAAACAGAATAGTATCGTCAGGGTTATCTTCAAAAAGAAACAATCTTTACGAACTTCTACCATTAACTTTACGTGTGCCACAAATGTCTTAAAGAAGGCTGTCCTACTATACTCCTACTGGAGCATACGATGCACAAGCCCAGCCACTATTCCTTTACCGTCGTGAACCTCACAGTCTTTTCATGATCTGAACATGTCTGGAATCCCACTCCACCAGTACAAGACCTTATACTAAACATGCATTTGTTTACTCGACCCTTCCTGCCATCTCCATCAACATCAAGGATTTAAATTATTACCACCTTAAATCATTTAATCATACTAACTACCGCTCTGTTTCATCTCGACAGACACTAATGGTCTACATTTTACACAGAAGATCTTGACATATCCATCCAATGCCCGCTTATATTACCTGTTTGGAAAGGACATAGGCCTTCAACATATTGCAACATGATCTGTTGCGCAATCCAGTTGACATATCATGTTCAGGAGAAAGACTAACCATTCCCTGTCCAATAAATCATCTGACATTTCGAAGAACATAATTATCTGCTATTATAATGCAAAACATTCCAACTTCCACATGAGGTTGGCCCAAACAATTATACGCCTCTTTCAAGGTATAGATAGAAGTTAGCAACTCTACGCTTCTCATCTGGCTCTGACAAAGGCAAAATCATCATTTCCAATTCATGTGAATCAAGTAAACCGTAATTTGGAATGATATCATCGTTCTGCTTCACGTAAACTGATTATAATTCATCCTTAGCATGATGAATTGCTTCATGCCTTTAATTGAGAATAACAAACTGCTCCCACAAAGAAAGTGAAACATGTACTAAAGCCATGCTCTACGATCTACATCTATAAGTTATATATCAACTAACTAACTTCTCATCTACACTTTCTCGAATGGGTCGATGTGATTAACCTTTGCCATTCTCCATCTCGAGTATAAACCAACTCTTGCTCGGGTGTGACTCAAAATATTTACACGCCTTTCCCAAGTACCAGATTGAAGCCCCTGCTCCACACTTCTAATCTGGCTGTACAAAAGGCAAAATCTTCCCTTTCACTGCATGTTGATAAAGCCGACTAACGCAGCTTAACATATTGACCATTCTCCTTCCTCTTTATGTGAACCATACAAATAACCGTAACTCATTACACTCATCATGTCCCCTTAAGCGTGATGCAAGGTTTTCGTAATATCTAAAACCTAACTACCTGCCTCCGCTTCGTGGGACAGAGACCTGTAAACCTCAACAGACTAACTCCAACTAACTACATCCAACTCAATAAAAAAGCCACCCCTTCCGAAGCAACGCGAGGAACCCTGCCCCGGAGCGAAGCGCAGGGCCGCAGGGCCAGGACCTAGTCTATATAATATTACAGCATTTGTGGATCCCTTTTCAGTTTTGCGAAAGCGCTGATTGGCCGGGCGAGGGGGGGGCGGCGGTGGTTGGTCGGGCAAGCGAGGAGCGACGTCATTTCGGCTGACCGCCTGAAAACGGCAGAAATGATTGGCTCGCAGAGCGTCGGATGGCTGACTCAGTCCAGAGGGCTAAATGTGGATCCCACGAGAAAATGCGCGCGCTAGATAGAATGAAGCGGTTCCATTGGCCCACGAGCGTTCTTCCGGCTGACTAAAGCCCATCAGACTAAATGTGGATACCGTGTGAGAATTCGCAAATGCTCATTCGTCGCCGCTACCGTCTGCACCACGCTAAGAAAATTTTTCATCACCTCCCACAATCCAATTCTTCGTTCTCTTTTACATCCATCATCGTCGTCGTCGAATTTCCGCCACCACCATCAGGTACGTCGTCCTACCCCCATCGCTGACCATTTCACAGGAATATAGAATTACACATGGCTTCAGGTCAGTAAATGACTCCTTTTTGATACGCTGACAAACATATAGGTCGTCGTCGCAGCAGTATTCTTCCCCAAATCAGGTACGTCGACCACTTTTCATCGCTGACAATCTACAGGAAGCTTCGGGTAAGTGACAGCAACTCTATCCTTGAATTCCAACAATTATACGGGTCGCTGCGACAAAATCTCATCGCTTTTAAATCAGGTACGTCGTCTACAACACTTATTGCTGACAATTCCACAGGAACTATCATTACACATGGCTCAGGTTAGTAAATGGTTCCATTTATATTACTGACAAACCCACAGGTAATTGTCGCAGCAGTAATAATTCGAAATCAGGTACGTCGTCCATTGTTCATCGCTGATTATCTACATGAAGCCCCGGATTAGTGACAGTCACTTCATTTTTGAATCAGGTACGTCTTCATATCAAGCTGACAATTCTCCACAGGATCCGAAATCGAAATCACCATCGAAAGCTTCAAATGTAAGAAACATCCTCACACAAAATGCTTCACTGACAGTTTTAGGTCGTTCCTGCCCTTCATACTGCGATAACTTTCAGGTACGTCTCCGAATAGCTTTCAGAAGTCATATTAACCGTCTCAGAATTATTACTCACGAATCCGTCAAATATTTGACACCAGCATCTTCGCAATCCAATAAATTACGGCAACAAACAATATACCACATTTACGCAGGTACGAATCCAAAAATCATTCTACTCTCTTCTAACAAGCTTTAGAATCGAATTCACCGCTGTTAAAAATATCTGACATCCTCTTATTCGATCCAATGACATTCATCAGTTGATAGTTCCTTGAATATATCGCAATACTACCAGGTATGTTTCATGTCGAGTTCCAAAACAGCCTTTAACGAACTTTAGATGAAGTTTATTCGCGATGCCAACGATTCTCATCAGAACTTAAAGACGAAACTAACCCAACACCCATAAAAATTAGTGAAACGACAACTGGCAACAGTCGGTGCATCAACTAAAGAGCGATAGAAAACCGATAAGCTTGAGAAGTGCAGAGACTTTGAAGATCAAATTCAAACCATCCTGTTTTGAAACGATCGCTAACACATACCTAGAACACATTCGCCAAAAAGAAATACCATTCAACTTCGAAAGCTTCAGATAACGTTTTAAACCGTTACCAAAAGATCTCCCCAGAGACACCAGTTGCATTTCCATCGAAGAGATAACTTCTCACTCAGGAATCCTGACAAATATTATGGTCAAAGTGATTGAAAAGACATCAACCACGAGCTACAATTGAACTATCATCGAGACGTTTTACTGACAAGTTATGATTAGGAAACCAGCACACCTAACGGACTCGACAGGTTACCACTTGCGCCATTGCTATTCCAAGAGCCACCTCCTGGAGGAAACACTTTCCAATTACACCAAGTTTCGGACTTTGTAAGGACATTTGTAGTGATACTTCGCAATGACTTTTAAATATGCCGTACTGACGAAAATGCGAAGTAGACAATTCATAACGTAAAACCAATTTTCTGAAAATTATAAAACTAACAAGTACAGGTGATGAGAAAAATTAAATTGTAGCTAAAATTAACATCGTGATTTGTAATCGTAGAAACGGAATAATTGTAAGCTAATATTATAAATGTTATGTTAGTTTTTAATGTATAAATAATTAGTAAAAAATTATTTTTGCTATTTTCAATTTTATCATAAATAATATATGCAAATAGTGAAAGGAACAAAATTATACCAGCATAATAGTTGTGAAAATAATTTGTGCAGACATAAATAATATGAAATACATATATTTGTGCTGTTGTAACCATGGCAACTTTAGTCTTCGGTTAAATTGGTATCCATGGCAACATATTTTATCGGTTACATTGGTCTCCACGGCAACATATTTTATTCGGTTAATATAATTACATGGGTACCCCAGACACATTATGATATTTTATATAAATTCGATTTCGAATTATGCCGACATTATTTTAATCAACTCATAAATATAACCATGGATACCCCTGATTCTCAAATTTATTTTTACAATTGAGACCCAGGGGCATCCATGATTGAAATTTAAGAATATCATAATTTTCATGTAGGGATATCCCTGAGAGAAAGTTGTATTAAAATAATTCATAAATTGGGATAACGTTCATAAGTTCCAACATTTTGACTGGGTTTATCCATGGGCTACCCTGAAATATTACTATTTATGACCCTACATGTGAAGGGATATGCCTAGCATGGCCCTTTTGAACTCCGAATAAGAGTAGGGATATCCCTATTTGGAAATATTCTTATGCAGAGGAGCCATCATGGATATCCCTGATGATGTCTTTTTTTCTAGAATGAATACCCCGAGGGATATCCCAGTCTGTTAAAAGATTTATGCAAAACAGTGTTAGGGATATCCTTGAAAGCATTTTTCAATATGCAGAAATACTTATTATATCACCCCCAACTCAGTTACAACCCATTCTAAGTTGTTAGCATGGATAAACCTGACAAGGTTTTTTTCAAGGTATTTTGCTTGAGGGTATCCCTGATCGGACTATGAACTATGCATCATGTTATGATGATGGATCCCTGATAAGTATTTGCCTCATGTACGCACGCCAGCATGGCTATCCCAGGCAAGATATTTAGCTTCAATAACAGATATGACAGCATTCGTACCCTGAATCGAATTTTTACATGCATTAATACAAGCATGGGTATGCCTCTAGGAACTTTCATATAGTATAAAATTATTTTATCTAATTTAATTATCATCTGTATAAACCAACGACCACTGATACAGTCATCCTTCTGATTACTTAAATAATCGGTCGCATTGAATTGGTTAATCTATCAGAGGCATGATTGTACCCTTTTACACCTGAAAATTTTATTTGCATTACTGCTGCAACACAGAATGCAATCGCCCATCGTACATTTGAAACTCACAGGATTTTTAACATAGTTGCGGGAAAGGTCTGCCGCGACGTGCTGTCGTTATCATGAGTGTCAAATGTAGGTTACAACTCTAGGGATAATTTTATGTGAATTTGTCAATGCGGAAGGTCGACCAGCTATGTATAAGGCGAGGGAGATGAAATCAGCGCAACAAGGATATTTGAGCGAGTTCCGCCCCTTGCAAATAGTAAGCAGGGATTTTATTATCGGAATAATATCACAGAAATAAATGGTTAAGGATCCACCAACGCGGCAGTTTGTCAATAACGATATCCCACCACACTGCATAATTAAGCGCGATGCATCAAGTTGAAGCTCAGTTCCGCCCCTTGCTGATAGTAATCAGGGCTTGCATGGTCGGAATTCATGCACAGGGATATTATGATGTGGAGCCATTCACGTAAATGAACTTCTTAAATAACATGCATTATCGCTGAAGAGGACCTGGAAAATCAAGGGTAGTTTACTTCCATGCTAAAATAAGCTAGGGGTTATAAAGGCGATATGAACATGGATCCATCAATGTAAATCCGTCATCGCAACAGAGTGACTTACAAGGATGCATCTTTCTGGATCCATCTACGCGTCCTATAGATTCACACCTGTAGATTTTGGAATACTCATTGCGACGTCATTACGCCACACCTACTAAAATTGTCAGTTTGTGTATCGAGTGTTTTAAGAATGGTTTTCAATTCTCACCTTCGACACGTAACATGAACGCATGCCGTGATACTGATTTAAGTATTGGATAATCGGATACAAAGATATAAGATGCGATAATTAGTTGTCGTATTGCAAACATACTCAATTTTGCCCGCCGTTCGAAACACGTAGTTTGTGGTCATTGTACTTACGAGGCCACACTTTGAATGCTCAATACAACGCGAGTCAATGACCCAATATATGGATATCTTTGAAAAAAAAATCATATCTTTTCTATACAATTAGATGGCAAGGTCAAAGATGCGCAATGTTGCCAACGTGATCACAAAGTACAGTTTGTGGTTTAGAGTCATTAAATTGCGATGTATTGAATTGTTGTCACTTGGTGAGACATATTCCACACATATTACTGCTGAAACTGTAACATTTTTTATTTTTTAAAAAAAATATGTTATTCGGCAAACGGTCACGCGACTTTCTTCATATCTTTTTTTTTTGAACTTTTTGATAATTCATATGTAATGATCGCGTATCGCTTATTTTTCGACGCTAGCAAGTCTCCACTCGCACAAACTATAAATATTTCCCGTCATCCAACATCTCTTCTCCATCCATCACAAACTTATCACATACAATTTCATTTCAAATAGTTTCACCATAAATTTTCAACCAGCGACAGGTAAGTTTGTACTCCGATTAAAATACTTATCTAACAAGTTTATTGATAGTATACCACACTACCTTTATATTGATCTAACCTGTATCGACGACCTCAAGACGACTGTCTTCTGTCTACGCATAAAACATGCTCCGCTGGCTACGTGTATGAGACAAATTAAGATCTATCATTGACATGTAAAGAGAAGAAAGTCACGGCTACAAAGACAGCCCACTGACGCTGCAGAAAACGTTGCAATTAAAGAAAAGATATAATCTATCAAAGAAAAATATAACACAACGAGTGTTCTACCATCCTACCTACGGTAGCTGTGCATGCAACTGGAATCAATACCTCAGACATAATACAAGAGATGTTATCGGACGCAATAATACTAAATATGAACAAAAATGTCCCTCAAAAACGGAATAGTATCGTCAGGGTTATTTTCAAAAAGGCACAATCTTCATCCACGATCATCTACCATTCACCTAACATGTGCCACCATAGTCTTAAAGAAGGCTGTGTCACTACACTCCTACTGGAGCGTACGATGCACAAGCCCATCCACTATTCCTATATCGTCGTGAACCTCACAGTCTTCTCATGATCTGAACATGTCTGGAATCCCACTCCACCAGTCCAAGGTCCTTATACTACATATGCATGTTGTATACTCGACCCTACCTGTCATCATTCTCCATCAACATCGAGGATTTAAATTATTACCCCTCTTACATCATTTAATCCTACAAACTACCGCTCTGTTTCATCTCGACAGACACTATTGGTCTACATTTTACACAGAAGACCTTGACATATCCTTTCCAATGCCTGCTTACAATACCTGTTTGGAAAGGACATAGGCCTTCAACGTCATGCAACATGATCTGTCGTCGCGCAGTCCACTTGACTTCATGTTCTCGAGAAAGACTGACCATTCCCTGTCCAATAAATCATCTGACATCTGGCATAACATACTTATCTGCCGTTAGATTGAAAAACATTTCAATTTCCATATGAGGTTTGCCCAAACAATTATACGCCTCTTTCAGGGTACAGGTAGAAGTTAGCAACTCCACGCTTCTCATCTGGCTCTGATAAAGGCAAAATCATCATTTCCAATTCATGTGAATCAATTAAACCGTAATCTGGAATGATTGTCTTCGTTCTGCTTCACGTAAACTGATTATAATTCATCCTTAGCATGATGAATTGCTTCATGCCTTTAATTGAGAATAACTAACTGCTCTCACAAAGAAAGTGAAACATGTACTGAAGCCATGCTCTTCGATCGACATCTATAAGTTATAGATCAACTAACTCACTTCTCCTCTACACGTTCTCGAATGGGTCGATGTGATTAACCTTTGCCATTCTCCATCTCGAGTATAAACCAACTCTTGCTCGGGTGTGACTCAAAATATTTACACGCCTTTCCCAAGTACCAGATTGAAGGCACATATTCCACACTTCTAATCTGGCTGTACAAAAGGCAAAATCTTCCCTTTCACTGCATGTTAACAAAGCCGACTAACGCAGCTTAACATATCGACCATTCTCCTTCCTCTTTATGTGAACCATACAAATAACCGTAACTCATTACACTCATCATGTCCCCTTAAACGTGAAGCAAGGTTTTCGTAATATCTAAAACCTAACTACCTGCCTCCGCTTCATGTGACAAAGACCTGTAATGCTCCTCAGACTAACTCCAACTAACTACATCCAACTCAATAAAAAAGCCACCCCTTCCGAAGCAACGCGAGGAACCCTGCCCCGGAGCGAAGCGCAGGGCCGCAGGGCCAGGACCTAGTCTATAATGTATTGGAGCATTTGTGGATACCAATTTTTAGTTTTGCGAAAGCGCTGATTGGCTGGGCGAGGGGGAGGAGGCCGGTGGTTGGTCGGGCAAGCGAGGCGCGACGTCATTTGGCCTGACCGCCCGAAAACGGCAGTAATGGTTGGCTCGCAGAGCGTTGGATGGCTGACTCAGCCCAGAGGGCTAAATGTGGATACCGCGAGAAAATGCGCGCGCTAGATAGAATGAAGCGGTTCCATTGGCCCACGAGCGTTCTTCCGGCTGACTAAAGCCCATCAGACTAAATGTGGATACCGTGTGAGAATTCGCAAATGCTCATTCGTCGCCGCTAGCGTCTGCACCACGCTGAGAAAAATTTTCATCACCTCCCACAATCCAATTCTTCTTTCTCTTTTACATCCATCATCGTCGTCGTCGAATCTTCCACCACCACCAGGTACGTCGTCCTATCCGCATCGCTGACCATTTCACAGGAATATCAAATTACACATGGCTTCAGGTGAGTAAACGGCACCATTCTGACAAACCCACAGGTCGTCGTCGCATCAGTGTTCATCCCGTAACCAGGTATGTCGTCCATTTTTCATCGCTGACAATCTACAGGCAGTTTCAGGTAAGTGACAGCGACCCCATTTTTGAATTCTGACAATAATACAGGTCACTGCGTCTGAATTCCATCGCTTTTGAATCAGGTACGTCGTCTACAACGCTGATTGCTGACAATTTCGCAGGGAATTATATTACACATGGCTTCAGGTAAGTAAATGGCTCCATTTATATTACTGACAAACCAACAGGTCATCGTCGCAGCTGTAATATTTCGAAATCAGGTACGTCGCCCGTTGTTCATCACTGATAATCTACAGGAAGTCTCAGATGTGTGACACCCACTCCATTCTTGATCTCTGACCATAAAATAGGTCACTGCGACAGAAATCACATCGTTTTTGAATCAGGTACGTCTTCAAATCAAGCTGACAGTTCTCCACAGGATCCGAAATCGAAATCATCAGCGAAAGCTTCAAATATAAGAAACAACCTCACTCAAATTGCTTCACTGACAGTTTTAGGTCGTTCCTGCCCTTCATACTGCGTTAACTTTCAGGTAAGTCTCCGAATAGCTTCCAGAAGTCATATTAACTGCCTCAGAACTATCACTCACGAAACCAATAAATGTTTGACACCAGCATCTTCGCAATCCAATAAATTCCGGCAACGAACAATATACCGCATTTGCTCAGGTACGAATCCAAAAACCATAATACACTCAACTAACAAGCTTTAGAATCGAATTCACCGCTGCTTAAAATATCAGACATCATCTTATTCGATCCAATGTCATTCATCAGTTGTTAGTTCTTTGAACAGATCGCAATATTACCAGGTAAATTTCAAGTCGAGTTCTAAAACAGCCATTAACTAACTTTAGATGAAGTTTATTCGCGATGCCGACGAGTCTCAACAAAGTTTCAAGACTGAAATAACCCAATAATCCGTTACAAAATAAGTTAAATGACTATTGGCATCAGACGATGCATTAACTAGAGAACGACAGATAAACGACATGCTTTATAAGTACAGAGAAAAGATCTAATTCACACCCTTCTGATTTGAAAACGAATGCTAACACCTACCTAGGACACATTCGTCACTCAAAAATTACATTCAACTTCGACGGCTTAAGATCACGTTTTAACCCGCTAACAAAGGATCTCCGCAGAGACACCAGTCGCATCCTTCCAGAGGAACGTCACATCTCAGGGATCTGACAATTACCATGGTCGATGTTATTGAAAAGACATAGTGAACATCCGAGACATATCACTGACAGTTTATGAGTAGGAAATTTGCACAATTCCTTAACGGATCCGACTGGATACAACTGGCACCTCAACTATACCCAGAACCACCCCCAGGAGGACACACTTTTCAACTTCACCAAGTTTCGAACTCTGTAAGAACATTCGTAATGATTTCTCGCAATGACTTTTAAATTTGCCATACTGACGAAATTGCGAAGCTTTCCATAACGTAAAACCAATCATCTGAAAATCCCGAAACTAACAAGTGAAGTTGTAGAGAGTAATTGCATTGTGGCTTAAAATAACATCGTGAATTCTAATTGTAAAAACGGCACAATTGCAAGCTAAAGTAATAAATGTAATGTAAGTTAACATTGTAAAAATAGAAAAAAATAAAAATTATTTGCTTTTTATATTTTCGTCAATAATTATTTATGCAAATATAGCGATGAATAAATTAATACACATTGGTTAACACAATTATACCAGCATAATACTTATGAAATATTTTATGCAGAGATAATTAATATGAAATACATAAATTTGTGCTGTTGTATCCATAGCAACATATTTATTCGGTTAAATTTGTCTCCATAGCAACATATTTATTCGGTTAAATTGATCTCCATGGCAACACATTTTATTCGGTTAATATGTTAACAAGGGTACCCCAGACATATAATGATATTTTATATAAATTCATTTTCGATTTATGCCGACATTATTTTAATCAACGCATAAATATAACCAAGGATACCCCCGACTCTGTAATCTTCTATGTCAATTAAGTCTCAGGGATATCCATGATTGAAATTTGTGAATATCATTATTTTCGTGTAGGGATAATCCTGATAGTAAGTTGTATTCAAATAATTCATAATTTGGGATAACGTTCGTAAGCTCGGACTTTTTACCTGGGTTTATCCATGAGCTACCCTGTAATATTAAAATTTATGACCCTACATGTGTAGGGATATGCCTAGCATGTTAATTTTTGCACAATGAATCAGAGTAGGGGTATCCCTAATTTGGTGCATTCTAATGCAGAGGAGCCATCATGGATATCCCTGACAATGATATTTTCCAAAAAAAATTGATACCACAAGGGATATCCCAGTCTATTAGATTATTTATGCAAAACTGTGTTAGGGGTATCCTTGAAAATAGATCTAAATATGCAGAATTGCTAATTATATCATGCCTGACGTAAGTACAACCCATTCTCAGTTGTTTGCATGGATATACCTGAAAATATTTTTTCAAGGTATTATGCTTGAAGATATCCCTGATCGGATCATGGATTATGCATCCTGTTATCTTGATAGATCCCTGACAACCAATAGCCCCATGTATACACGGCAGCATGGCTATCCCAGATAAATTATTCAGCTTTTATAACAGATATGACAGCATTTCGTACCTGAATCGAATTTTACTTCATTAATTTTTACAATCATGGGTATGCCACTGGGAACTTTTATACTGTATAAAATTATTTTATCCCATTTAATTAACATCCATAAAACCAACCACCACTGATATTGTCATCCTTCTGATTACTTAAATAATCGGACGCAGTGAATTAGTTAAACTATCAGAGGCATGACTGTACCATACTACACCTGAAAAATTGATTTGCATTACTGCTGCAACTCAGAATGTAATCCCCCATCGTACATTTGAAATTCACAGTTGTTTCAACATGGTTGCGGGAAATGTTTGTCGCGACGTGATGTCGTTATCATGAGTGTCAAGTGTAGGAAACGACTCTAGGTATAATTTTATGTGAATTCGTCATTGCGGAAGTCGACCAGCGGAGTATAAGGCGAAGGGGATGAAATAAGCGCAACAAGGGAGTTTGAGCGAAGTTCCGCCCCTTGCGTATAGTAAGCAGGGCTTTTATTAGCAGAATACTATCACAGGAATACATGGATAAGGATCCACCAACGCGGTAGTTCGTCATTAACGAAATCACAAGACGCTGCATAATTAAGCGCGATGCATCAAGTTCAAGCCAAGTTCCGCCCCTTGCTGATACTAATCAGGGCTTGCATGGTCGGATTCATTCACAGGGACACTATACTAAGTAGCCATTCACGTAAATGAACTTCTTATATAACATGCATTGTCGCTTAAGAGGACCTGAATAATCAAGGGTAGCTTACTCCCATGCTACAATAAGCTTGAGGATTATAGCTGCGATATGAACATGGATCCTTTATTATAAATCCGTCATCGCAATAGATGGTCTTACAGGGATGCACTACTTTGGATCCATCTACGCGTCCGATAAAATCACTCCGTGAGATTTTGGAAAAAGCATCGCTTCGTTAATTCGACATCTATCAATTTGGGCAGTTTGTAGATTAAATTTTTAGAAGATGACGTCTTGGTTATTAGCCATATAACGGGGTAGGCACCGCACGCTAAGCTAATAATTATGTTTGATTTGTGAAAATCTTATTGAAAGTGGCCCGTGGTTATTTGTCGCTGCTAGCGTGGCTGGGTCTGCTTCCTGTGCAAGAATTTTCAAAGAAAACTCTAAGCAACCGAACCACCATCATCAAACATCAATTGACGACACTCCAAAATTTTTGCCTCATTCGCAAATATTACTTCTTCGACTCATTTAAAAATTAGACCATCAACTTAAGAAAAAACGAATACAGGTAGGTTTGTGAATTTTCTGAACAGAAATCACACTGACATTTATAAAAGGAATATACTTGAAGCTGACCCTCAAAATAATCTTCTGTATTATCGAATATTGCTTCAGACGCATACCTCAGTTCATCGTTTCGTGTATATAACTGAATCTAGGTTCGTTTGTAAATTGCCATATATGGCCTTTTTCTAACTTGATTGAAGATACCTAGCACCGTACTCTAAAATGGATTCTCCAGAAGTATATTGCTCCAGTTGCCATAGGCACCGACCCGTCGCAGAGTTTTCAATAAAAACCTCTGGACTTAGATACAAAACGTGTAATCTGCATCGGGTAATTCTATTCATACTTTTTTTTCGGGATTAATATCTAACGTGTTTTGGGAGAAGACCCAGGCCTTACGTCGGACTGTGACAGAAGCAGACGCAGCAGTGCCTCAGACACGCAATTCTGAAGATGCCGGTCTTACGGGCGATGCACGACCTGCTAGGCGTCCGCGGCGGACAAGGGCTCAAATGGAAGCTGCCCGGGCTGCTGCTGCAGCTGCCAATCCACCCCCCGTCGTCGCACTACCACAAGCACCTGTTGCCGACATAGCACTCCCGACAACATTTATACCTCCACCTCCTCCGTTAATCGTCGACCCTTTCCTACAACAACCTGCCAGTGAACCTCCGGCGCAGATTGCTCTACTTCCTGCTCTATCTCCGTCGCCAGAACCTGCACCTCCTGCACCAGAGGTGCGAGTCCCCAAGGCTTTCAGGTCCGTCTTTCGTGCGGTACCTTCACATGACGTTGGTCGGATGGAAACTGTTTGTAGGCATTGCCAAGCTCTCCACTTTGCGCAAGAAAAAGTTGCAAGTGGCGAGTTCGAGCTCTGTTGCAAGAAGGGGGATGTAGCGCTCCCGTTGCTACAGATTCCGCCACAAGTGTTACTGGAGTTGTTCACGGATCAGAATCCACGTGCGGCTAGCTTTCGGCGCAAAATTCGCAGTTACAACTCCGCTCTCGCCTTCACATCCGTAAACACTGGAAGGGATGATCGAGTGGACTTGCACCGTGGGCTCACGACATTCACAGCTCACGGTGAGCTGTACCATTTGCAGGGGCCATTGGAACCCGGCTCACAAGAAACGCCAGCTTTTGCACAGCTGTTCTTCCACGACCCTGAATATGCGGCAGACATTCGACGAGAGCGTGACCCGCAACTCGACTCGACAATCCTCCGTGACCTTCACACGATGATGATGGAATTCAATCCACTCATCCGGATTTACCGAACAGCCCGCGAGCGTCTACGGGTTCAGGAGGGAAATTTTCGGATAGTCATCGGTCCGCAACTCAATTTGGTGGTACAGACCGGAGCCGATCGTCGTCGAGAGAATCTTCCCCTCACGGGTGAGATTGCTGCAATTATCCCGGATGGGTATGACAGGGCCAGCTACCGGGATGTGATACTTGCGGTCCGTGAACCCGGTCGGAATGGTCGACAGCTCCATCGTGTGCCTGTAACGAATAGTGCATATATGCCATTGCATTATGTACTTTTGTTTCCTTACGGTGAGCCGGGCTGGCACTGGCACCTTGAGCTTCTGAATGTAAACCGTAACCGACAAATGTTACGTCTTCAGCAGCAACCGTTCTACCGATTCCGACTACATCAACGTGTCGGTGAAGTCTCACTCCTGTTTCTTGCCGGGCGGCTTTTCCAACAATATGTCGTCGATACATATGTCGCCTGCGAAACTACTCGCCTCGATTGGATCCGGAATAACCAGCCGAAGATTCGGGCCGCAGTGTATAACGGGCTCTCCGATGCTTTGATCCGCGCAGATCAATCGGACTTGAATGGACGTGAGGTTGGTCGCCGCTGCGTCCTCCCGTCTTCCTTTGTTGGCGGGGATAGATTCATGCAGCAGCTTTTCCAAGACTCGATGGCGATTGTGCGCTATTTTGGACAGCCAACTCTATTCATCACATTTACGGCTAATCCAAATTGGCCGGAAATCAGGCAGGAACTGACAGAGGGCCAGCACCCCACCGATCGTCCGGATTTGATTGCTCGCGTGTTTCGGCTGAAGGTCAAGCAGCTTTTGCTGGACGTTCGTCAAGGGGTTTTCGGTACACACCAAGGGCACGTATACACGATCGAGTACCAGAAGCGCGGCCTACCTCATTTGCATCTTTTGCTCTTTTTGAAAGATGCGAGGAGCTACCTAACCGCTGCGAAGGTGAACGAGATCGTTTGTGCTGAAGTACCGGATATGACTACGGATCCGTCGGGCAAGTTACGTGAGTTGGTACTGACTCACATGCTGCATGGACCCTGTGGGAGTGACTTCCCGAACTGCCCGTGCATGTCACGGAAAACCCCCAGCAGTCCGATCACATGCCAAAAGCAATTTCCTAAAGCCTTTGCCACTGAAACGATCACCACGGAAGACGGATATCCAGTCTACATGCGTCGAGACACTGGTATGTAGTTGTATTTTGCGCTCTCATTGAATTATGCCTAACAGATCTCCAAGGGACGTTTACTGTGCAGAAAAATGGTCGGCCGGTGACCATGGATAATCGCTGGGTGGTACCATATAATCCGTATTTGCTCAACAAATACCAATCGCATATCAATATCGAGGTTTGTGGATCAGTGCACGCCGTAAAGTACATTCACAAGTACGTTTACAAAGGCGCTGATCGGACAACCTTGGCGGTTACAAATACGGATGACGAGATCACCCGGTACCTCCAAGCCCGGTACGTGAGTCCACCGGAAGCTATCTGGCGACTATTTGAGTTCACGACTCACCAGGAATTCCCGCCTGTGCAGCACTTGCAAGTACATCTCCAGGGCCAACAGACAGTGTACTTCGCAGATAATCTGACGGCTGAACAACTAGCTGAAAAGATGGAATCTACCCGAACGACACTTATGGGGTACTTCAAATTCAACACTGACAACCCTGCAGCTGGAGACTGGCTATACTCCGAGATGCCAGCTCATTGTGTTTGGAATGAGAAGTCGAAGGAATGGACCTTCCGGAAGCGCGGCGAGAATCGGATTGGGCGCATGTACCATTGCAGTCCAGTTGCGGGTGAGAAATTTTACCTGCGACTGCTACTCACAGTGGTACGAAAAGTCAAGTCCTTCGCCGAATTATATGAATTCGAAGGTGTCACTCACGAGTCCTACCATGCAGCCTGCATTGCTCGCGGCTTGGCCCGGAATGACCAGGAGTGGTTTGGGTGTTTCGACGAAGCGGTCATATTCGCCACGGGTAATGGTCTTCGAACGCTTTTTCTCACCGGCCTCCGTCAACGGGAGATTGCGGATCCATTGGCTATTTGGGAAAGGTATAAGCACCACCTCTGCGACGACCTAGCTCACAAGCTCCGTGGTGTTTCGGGATATCCGCTGGACTTGGTCGATCCTCAATATGATTACGGTCTTTTTCTGCTAGCGGCTGGGCTTGCGGATCAGCAACAATCCCTTACCGACTACGGACTACCGACAAACCTTTGGGATTGGAGTCGCAGTCATGTCGAGTGGTCTGCCAGAGTGCAGAGGGAAGATCTTTGTGCTCGCGCGGAAGCTATGCGGGCTCAATTAAATGTTGATCAACAAGCAGCATTCACGGAGATCACCACTGCAATCTTAACGGACCCGCAGACGGCGCACTTCTACTTGCAGGGTCAGGGAGGTTCTGGGAAGACATTTCTTTACCAAACGATATGCTACTACTATCGTGGTCAAGGGAAGACTGTTCTCTGTGTGGCGTCGACGGGAATCGCGGCCCTGTTACTGCCAGAAGGGCGCACCTCCCACTCGCAATTCAAGATTCCGATCGAGTTAAATGAGAGTTCCGTAAGCAGCATCGAAAAACAGAGTATGCTGGCTGCGCAACTCCGGAATCTTGATTTGATCATTTGGGATGAGGTGCCGATGCAGAATAAATTCTGCTTCGAAGTGGTTCACCGACTGTTGGTGGATTTGCGGGGCTCCTCTAGCGACATTTTGTTTGGTGGCGTCCCGGTCATTCTCGGCGGCGACTTCGCGCAAATCCTTCCTGTGGTGAGAAATGGGAACAGCACTGCCATCATAGCGGCGTGTATTCAAAAGTCGTTTGTCTGGGAGCGGTTGAGAAGGCTCAACCTTAGGGTTAACATGCGAGTCCGGGAGGGGGTCCATGGCGCGGAATTTGTTGATTGGGTTGGGAACATCCCGTACTCCGAATCTCAACGTTACGAAGTTGAGATTCCAGGGTACATTCATCAGCCAACTGATGTTTCCGGCCTTATCGATCGTATCTATCCGCAAGAGCTGATGATGCGAGCTGGGACGGATCCGACTGTTTTTTGTGGTCGATGTTTACTGTCGACTCTGAACACAACCGTAACGGAATTGAACGGGACGATTCTGGGACGACTACCAGGGCAAACACGGGTGTACCAGTCGACCGACACCCACGTCACGGACGCCGACGTTGCCGAAACTGGTCTCGACGAGTTTCCTGCGGAAGTTCTGCAGAACATCGACCTTCCTTCGCTACCGCCGTCTCAGTTGTCCCTAAAGATTGGCGCACCTATCATGGTCCTACGGAACCTTGCACCAGCTGAAGGGCTGTGTAATGGAACCCGCCTGGTGGTGACCAATCTCAGGAGACACTGCATCGAGGCGCGAATTCTTGGTGGCGACAGGGATGGTCAAAGATGCGTACTGCCACGTATTGGGTTAATTTCCGACGACCATAGTTTGGGAATAAAGCTTAAGCGGAAGCAATTTCCGGTCCGGTTGTGCTTTGCGATGACCATCAACAAGTCACAAGGTCAATCGTTCCACACCGTAGGGCTGGATTTGTGGACGCCGGTTTTTACCCACGGTCAACTCTACGTCGGTGTTTCGCGAACTTCCCGCGTCGAAGGCTTGAGCGTTCTCCTACCTGCCGAGAACAGAGGTCGAACCCAGAACGTCGTCTACACGGATGTCTTGACGGATATCCGGTAGCATAAGATATGTTCATTCCGTTCCCAGTGAGTTTGCCACTTCTAGAAAGTAATATTTGGAGAACTATTGCTAACGTGGTCTAATAGGTCGTCCCTGATCCGTCCATCCGTCGAGCGCCATCCCGTCGTCCCCCGCCTGGGCTGATTTCGGTTATAAGATAAATAACAGCCGACATCAGGTATGTCCGTATACTGTACTTTGTGAATTTGACTAACGTTGTATAAGCCGCATACGCAGACCCCCGTCCCCCGAAGAGAACCGGCCCTAAAGACTAATCCTTAAAATGTATGGTTTACATTCCTTTTCGGCTCAATATGTAATCTATATGTTGTATGTCGATAAATCATGATTTGATAACTGGTACTAACAAGTTTTAGAGGTAGTCTTCCGGTCCCGAGCCACAGCATACACCCAATGGAGCAGTTGTCCTCTCGCCGCATCAGTCCGTAGGTGTCTCCCGATCGTCGCATTAGCAGTTGGAGTGGTTGGATTTCCGTCGTTATCAGAGGTTAAGTCCGAGCTTAAATAGATGCAGCCTCTTAAATTTCAGTTGGCGTTACGGTCTTTAATTTAAATTACGTTGAATTCGCGATCACCCGTATTCTGCTATTTGATTCCGTAATTCTTTGACATTGAGAAAAAACTCAAGTGAATTCAATACGAAAACCCGATTGTAGAATGAAATATGTGTAAGACTTCTACAGAGTGATGGTACTAATCAAACGCCACCTGGTAGAGTAGGAACCGCACCGTACTCATTATTTTAATCTAAAGTAGAACCCCTCTTTGCTATAGTGGGTCCCTGTATAAATGTTGAAAAGATTCATTGTAACCTGGGTTTTTACATTTGCAACCCTTACCTTTACAGATAATTTTGTGTTCAGGGGTAATTATTGCAAATATAAACTGTAAAATTTCTATGTATCTCTTCAGTAATTCTACTGGGACCCACTATTAGCAAAGAGGACTTCTTCTGTTTACAGGTATACAAAGCTAAGATTTGATAATTAATTTTCATGATGCAATGTTGCTCCATTAAGCCTGCCATTCTGAACATGTAGTTTGTGGTTTTTGTACCTACGAGGGCCACACTTTGAATGCCCAATACAAAACGAGTTAATGACCCAATATTTGGATATCTTTAAGATACAGATCAAATGTTTATTGTTAAATCAGATGGTTAGGTTATAGTTGCGCTATTCTGCCAGCGCAATCATTGGGGTTATATTGTGGTTCATAGTCTTTAAATAACTGCTAATTGGTTGCCACTTAGCAAGTAATATCCTACACATGATACTACTGATAATATACCATATCTTATTTTTAAAAAAAAAATGTTATTCATCTAAACAGCTACGTCACTCATTAGTATCTATTTTTTTTGTACTATTTGATTATCTTATGTAATGTTAGCGTATCGCTTATTTTTGACGCTAGCAAGACCCCACCCGCACAAATTATAAATATTCTCATCATTCCGCATGGCTCTTCAGTTCACATTCATCTTTCACAAACACTTTTGATCTTAAATGATTTCACCACAAATATTCAACCATCGACAGGTAAATCTATACTTCGATTTAAATACTCAACTAACAAGTTTACTGACAGTACACCATACACACCTACATTTTTCTAATCTGTATCAACAACCTCAACGCATATGCCCTCTGTCTACGCTAAAAAGATACATGCTCCGCTGGCTACAAGTATGAAATCTAAAATGAGATCTATCATCGACATGTCGAGGAGAACAAACTCCTAGCTACATAGTCAGCGCACAAACGCTGTGAAAAAAACATTGATTCTAAAGAAAAAGACAAGTTTTGGAAAAAGACTAAAAAAACATAGCAAGCATATTTCTATCTTACAAGCCGTAGCTGTGAGTGCAGTTGCGTTAAATACTTGAGACGTACACTACAAGAGACACAATCGAACGTAAATCAAACCACACATGGAAAGAAAAATGTTCTACAGAAAAACAATATTGTTAAGATTTTCACCGAATAAAACGTTCTTCGTCCACGATCAATTACAATCCATCTAATAACTGCCACAAATTTTTTAAAGATGGCTATGTCACGATACTACCATTGGAGGCACCTGATGAACAGGCACTGCTACTGTCGCTTCACCAAATTTAGCCCCAGAGACTTTTTCCGATTTGCATATGTCTGTGGAACTCAACTTCATCATTGCGATATTTATTTACTGCAGTTGTATGTTTTGTACTTGATCCTACCATTCATCATACTCCATAAACATCGAGGAGTTACTTAATTCTGCTCTTGGATCAATTAATCCTACAGTTTACCTATGTTACATCTCAACAGACACTCTGGGTCTACATTCTGAACAGAAAGCCTGAACATAGCCCTCACAATGCCAGCCAATATTACCTCTTCGGAAAGGACACATGGCCCTTAACTTCATGCATCATGAACTGTTGTCACGCACTCCGCTTGACATCTCATGTTTAGGAAATAGACTAACCATTCACTGACGAACAAATTACCTTGGTTCAGGCCCTACATGCGTAATTACCGTTAAATTGAAAAACATCTAACTCTCGCTTGAGCTTGGCCCATATAACTATACGCCTCATTTCAAGCAGCAGATAGAAGACAGAAACTCCACGCTTCTCATCTGGCTCTGATAATGGCAAAATCATCATCTCCAATTCATTTGAATCAAGTAGACTGTAATCTGAAATAATTATATTATGATTGGTGTAAACTCATTTGTACTAACCCTAAACTTTGTAAATTGCTTCATATCATTGATTGATAGGAACTAACGGCTCCCATAAAGTAAAACATATACTGAAGCCATGTCCTCCGACTGACATACTCAATGACGAAATTTACTAACCAAACTTCTATCTACACGTTTTCGGTTGGATCGCAAAGATTCATCTAAGTCATTCGTGAGTGCAAACCAACTTTTGCTCAGGTTTGACTCAAAATATTTACATGCCTTTCCAAGTACCAGATGGAAGCCACATACTCCACGCTTCTCATCTGACTGTACAAAAGGCAAAATCTTCCCTTTCACTGCATGTGAACAATGCCGACTAACGCAGCT
>CM059598.1:1828143-1867622 GCA_030378345.1 Podosphaera fusca
TCAACAATTTAGTAGAAATCCTAAGTGATGCTACAAAAGCGACCGGGCAGCGGAGCTCCCCTCATCAAGGACAATCCGCACCCTGGTGGACAGACAAATGTCGAGAGGCGAACGTTTTATACAGGGCAGTGAGAGACCAAACCAGCAAAAAGGCATTCCGACAAACAGCAAGGAGAGCTAAGCGCCAATACTGGCGCCTAAATTCTCTGGAGCCAGGACCGACGCCAACATGTATTGTATGGCTAGATGTGCCAAACCACGACGTAAAGTGCAACCGCTCCCCTCAGAGCCGCAGATGGTTTTGAATCAGACTCACGCCGCCGGGCGACTCTACTTTGCGATATGCTTCTGGCCAGGTTTACCAGCAAAAATGATATCGAAATCACGGATGACATCACGGATTTTGAATCAGATACCGAAAATCTGCCAATGGACGACGGAGGCTACTGAGGAGGTAGCTGAGTGGATAGCTACGTCGTGTCAAGATAAAGCGCCAGGCGCCGACAATGTTACTGTCCGACTTCTACGCGCAGCATGGCTGGCAATCGGAAAAGCGGTCCGCGCTCTCTACGAAGTGTAACAGCTTGTAAGCCTTAATGGTCCTGCAGCCTACAATAGTTATCGCAGTCAGTTGATTGATACAGATTTACTACCACGTGACTATTATTTTGTGACATGGGTAATGCAAATGAGAGGTTTACACCCTTGTTAACCTTCTTACGTGTACCCCTAATGACACATCCTGGAATCACTAAATACACGTGATAGTTTGGAAATATCTAGAATATTCTAGACATCAACGACGAGGCATACAACCTCCTCTAGTATGACCTATGATAAAGATTTACTAAGCAATGGCGAACATTCTAGAAATTATGTATAAAGTATATAAGTAGCCCATAGGTTGTACTTAGACAGAGAAAATTATAAACTACCTTTGCTTATATGATTGCCCACGCATCAATACTCGAACTGTGACAGAAGGGTCACTTCGTCATAAACATTTTCGGACAATCTTTAAACTGGCCGAGGTCATTCTAATCCCTAAACCAGGACGCGGCCACAACACAGCAAAAGGGTGGAGGCCCATCGCACTCCTCTCATGCTGTCAAGGGTCGTCACAATCGCAGTCGCGCTGATGAGTCCAAATTAAGTTTATATTATATCTAAGGGAAGAAATCTAACTATGAAGACAAGAGCCGGTTTTATGCTACCGTTAGCTTACAAAAGCAAATAATCAGAGCCGGATTAACTCAGGATCTAGCCAACCGGGCAATAGCCTGTAACATTATATCCCCCCTCTCTTTTGAAGTGAACTTCTTATCAAATCGCGTTTCGTAATTTTTCTCCGCCCTACTATGGCCCCGTTGCTTTCGCCGACATTGTCCCCTTTACCTTATTTTGCCTCAAAAACGTCTAATGCTTCAGTCTCGTCTAGGCATTCCCTTGGTTCCCATGTGGGCTCTGCAAATCCTTTCCACTTCACTAGTACTGAGCGTCTGTGTCCTCTGCCTATTTTTTTGTTTTCAGCTCTAAGGATTCTTTCAACAAATTGCTCGGGTTCAGGCTCTGGATCGCTACTATGAGGTTGCATATCTGGAATTTGAGGTGTCACAGGTGGTGGCTGGGCGTCATCGGTGATTTGGGATGGAAGTGGATCCGTGGCAGCCCTTTTTAGTAAATCGACATGGAACCGTGGCCATATCCCTTTTGGTGTGTTTAATTCGACAGAATGTGAGTCTATGACACGGACGACCTGGTACTTTGCATTGATCCAGGAGAGCTTTTTTGATAGTTGCGGTGTTTGAACATTTTTCAAGTTTAACCATACACGATCTCCTTCTTTAAATATCTCAGCTTCGGTGCGTCTTCTGTTAGCAAATTCTTCCATTCTATGTTGCGATGATGCCATAGCCGCTTGTACCATTTCTTCTGCATCGCGCAGTCTTTTGACAAAATTTTGTGCTCTTTTTGTGGGGTCCGATGGTGTGACTTTTGGTTCTATTTGCTGAATCGGTTCAACATGGTAACCATGTTCAATAAAAAACGGACTCATTCCCAATGAAGTCGAAGATCGGTTATTGATAGCAAGCATTGCACATGGTAAGAGTTCTTTCCAATCAAATTGCGCATACCTGACAAACGCACGTAGGTAAGCCAAAATTTCCTGATTCATTCTTTCCGTTACACCATCAGTTTGTGGGTGAAATGCCGTCGATAATCGCTGGTTTATGCCTGTTTGTCTACAGAGTTCCCTCCAAAAGTCTCCCACCCAGTTAGAGCCTCTGTCCGAAGTTATATGAGCGGGGAATCCATGATATCTGAAATGCAGCTTGAGGAATGTTCGTGCGCAGTCTTCGGCCCTCATAGTTGACATTTCTTCAACTACTACACTTCACTTTAATCTATCAACTACTACCATCATGTATCGGGGGTCAGTTGCACTTTTTGCGGGTAAATCTGTCATAAAGTCTATCGCCAATTCGCTGTTGAACCTGTCTGGTATGGGTAAAGGACGAAGCAACCCCTTTTTTCCGTTCTCTCCACACATGACTTCTGCCGCATACATCGCAGTTCCTGCAAAATATTCTTACGTCTTTTGATATTCCCGGCCAAAAGAAATTTCTGTTTAGTATAGCAATAGTACTATCTCTTCCTGGGTGCCCTGTGACATGCGAGTCGTGCGTTTGCTGTATAAGTGCAGTCTTTAATGGTTCGGAATTGGGTATCCAAACCCTATCTCGGAACTTCAATGCTCCTCTCGGATCAAAGCTGCACTCGGCGAGAGAAATCTTCAAGTCGCTAAGTGACGAGGGCAAGCCCCTTTCTCCTTTATCTAAGGTTTCATAGAGTATCTGAAACTTTTCATCTGCGAGTATCGCTTGATCCCAAAAAGATTGAAAATATGGATCAGAGAACATGTATGAACCGGCAGGAATCTTGCTTATCGTTTTTGAAACCTGTGGTTGTTTTAGTCTATCCGTGAAGGAAGCTGAGATCCAGATGTCTTTTATAAGTTTGAGTTCTCTATTCTTTTGCCTGAAGTCGTCTGCACCTTGAGGCATATCTTGTTCTCGCCTTGATAACGCGTTGGGCCTACCACCTAGTCTCCCGGGGCGGTATTTCAATTTAAAGTCAAACTGAGAGAGTAATTGAGACAACCGCACTTATCGTTCGTTTAGTTTTCGTGTTGTCATGAAAGGTTGGAGGTTTTTGTGATCCGAGAGAACAGTAAATGGCTTATTTAGGCCTATTAACATACCTCTCCATTCTTCCATGCAACGCACGGTAGCTAACAGTTCTTTATCGTGAATTTCGTAGTTTGATTCTGCGGGGCTCAGTTTCTTTGATAAATAGGCAATTGGTCTGAGACAACCTCTGTCACCTTTTTGCGATAGGCAACCCCCAAGTACATAGCCTGAACAGTCTGCCTGAAGTACAGTTTATTTCTCGTCATCCCACAAAGCTAGAATCGGTGCTGTGATAAAAAGTTCTTTTAGTTTTTTGAACAATTCTTGGTGGTGACTGTCCCATTTGAAAATTTTATTTTTCTTTGTAAGGTCAAGGAGTGGTGCCGCGATACCCCCAAAATCAGGAATGAAATCTCTGTAGAAGTTTGCAAAACCAATGAAGCTTCGTACTGCCTTGGTGCTAGAGGGAGCCTTCCATCCCTTGATCGCCTCGACTTTTTCTGAATCGACTTTGATACCTTCTCCTATGCTGATTATGAACCCTAGGTATTTCGTTTGCTTCACAGCAAATTCGCTTTTACGAGGGTCCATCTTTAGTCCAGCTAGTCCTAATCGCTTTAGCACCATATTGACTTTATTCCAATGATCAACAATATCTTCTGATGTGTAAATCAGAACATCTTCTAAGTAAGCTGAGCAGAAATCTCCCAGATAATCGCCAAGAACAGTGTTGATGTACCTTTGGAACACAGAAGGAGCTCCCGTTGACCCGAAGGGTGTTACCAACCATTCGAAAGATCCATAGCGTGTTCGGAATACTGTTTTTTGTTCATCTCCTTCACGTACTCTTACCTTATGAAACGCCGCTCTCACATCTACTTTGGAGACCCACGTTGATCTCGCTACTTGTCTAAGCGTCTCCTTTACTAGTGGGAGTTGATATCTGTCTTTTACCGTAATTGCATTAAGTGCGCGGTAGTCAACACAAAAGCGTAGTCCGCCTCCTGGCTTTTTAGCGAATAATACTGGAGCGCCTCCTGGTGATGCGCTAGCACGGATCCAGTTTCTATCAAGATGGTCTGTTAAAGTCCTTCTTAAAACAAGTAACTCTTCTCTTGACATATCATAGATGGGACCAAATGGTATGTCATTTTCCCTGCCATTTTCATCTTTTGATAGTTCGATTTTGGTGTCTAATCCCAGTTTATTGGGTGGGAGCTCATGTTTTTCATCTTCAGTAAAGTATTGGGCATTTTGCTCTATTTCTTGTGGTAGTTCTGCTTTGATTTCTTCGGGAGTCTTCTTTTTTCTAACCTCCAGAGCTTTGTTGATGTCAGAGATTGAAGCGGCAAAGATTTTGATATTGTCATCTCTTATCTTGCGTGTTCGCATGGAGATGGCCGCAAAATGCGCGCCTAAAATCTGGTGTGCACTACCCGTGTAGACTTTTAGACAGTTAATTTTGGCCATTAATCCTGGCTTAAGCTCTTTATCCCATCCCTTGGCTCTAACTGTGAGTTCACCCTGCTGTCCAAGTCGTATTGAACGTTTTCGTGCGTCATATACAACATTGTTAGCTCTCATCCAAGGATCACCTAGTATCATATCATACGCTAGGTCCTCAATGACATATCCCCATATCCTCTCATACTTGCCATCTATGTCCATGTCCACATAAGTGATGTTGTTGATTGCGCGCCGTTGTGTATCATTCTTGGCGAGTTTTAGTTCTCTCGACTCAATAGGTAGTTGCGGTAAATTATGACGTTTTACGAATGAAAGGTTAAAAGCAGAATAACATAGGCATCCTGAGTCCATGAACGCATCAGTATAAAAGCATTTATTTAACAAGACTTCTATCATGAATGGGGAGCCATCTAACTTTACAATTATGTCTTTCATTTGTTTTTTAGAAACAATTTTTCCACCCTGGTCCCGACTTTGATCAGGGTTTACTTTTTCCCGAGTTCAATTCTTCACCGTCATCATAGAACACTTCTCCTGAGCCTTCAGCTCCTCTGGAAGATGTGTGATTCACATTGATAGGTCTCTTTGGCCAAGTAAATCTAGGACACTTTTTAAACCAATGACCTTTTTCCCCGCAACGTGTACATTTCCCAGCTGCAATTAATGCTTCGTGGTCTTCCTTAGAGCGCCATGGCGCTGGGGGCTTATTAATTTTCCCCTTTCCTGTCCCTTCAGCTTGAGAATTGACAGCATTAACTATAGCAAAGAGTGTGGCTGCGCTAATACCATTGATTCCAGACATTTTCGTATCACCTTCGGCATCTACTGTCTGCATTGGCGAGGGTATTGTACCAGAAACTGACGATGTATTATGGTGGTAGGATTGGGAAGGTTCGGTCGCTTTGTTGATGTACCATGTTTTTGACTGAGTCGTACTTCGCTTTGGCGATCTGTGATCACGAGCTTCGAGCTTGCCGGCAACTTCTCTTACTTGCGTAATAAAGAGGGTATAATTTACTTCGGACGTCGTAACATGGACCAGCGCTTTTGATAGGCGGTCGTTGAGGCCTATAGTGAGATAGTTGATCTTGACGCGTCCCTCCCAATTTGATCCTTGCGCTTGAGCTAATGTGTATTCGAAGTCATTTAAATAATCCGTAAATGCCTGGTATTGCCCTTGCCTCATCATCGAGAGTGACTCGCTTGCCGCTCGTATAGATGTCTTATCTTTGAACTGATCATTGAAGTGTTTGATGAATTGTTGATAATCCCAATCTCTGTCAGGTCCGCCAGTCGAAAACCAATGCAATACTCTTGACTTATACTCGTCGGGGATGGTGCTTATCATATCGGAGCAAACAGCACGATGGCCCCCAAGAGAGTTCCAGTCTGTTTCGATTTTAGTTACTAATTGGTCAATATATAGAGAATATAACTCCTTGGCGCCGTTCCATACTGGCCATTTCAATACTGCTTTGTTTCCAGCGGGAGCAGGTTTGAGTGTCTTAGGCGCAGCAGCACTGTTACTGTTAAGGAAAGACAGTAATTGTTGGATCTGATCCTGGGTCAGTCCCAACGGCTGCGAAGATGGCATGTCAGACATAAGGAATTCTGATGCCGAGAAATAGGCGCTACTTTCTTGTGTGAGAAGCGAATCTAAGGAATGAGCAAAGCTTGTTGGGGATGGGACTCTATACGTGCTCATACAACGGATCCGTGAATAAACAAAACTAGGAGAGGTCGTAAGACTTGCACTAGTAGTATAAATAAAAGATGAGATATAATATATGTCAAGAGTCGTCACAATCGCAGTCGCGCTGATGAGTCCAAATGTTACAGTTATGAGATCTGGGAGGTATCATCATGTGCTGACCTTTGCAAAGATGTCACTGTTGTGAACTGGACGAATGTGGTATAACTTGATATTGTGTAATCAGTAAGAAATGGATGATGAATATATTTAAATACATTGTGCGGAGAGCCTACTATTTATATACGAACATTCTCGCTTAGTGTTTGACCCACCGTGTCAAACACATCAACCATATTATAATCCACTTAGCACCTGACCTCACACGTGCGGTATGGTGCACCTGATGCGATCCACATCACGGTTATGTAGATCGCCGATGTCGATAGCACAACACTCCCCCTGTCGGTAACGACTCATAGTGCTACTGGATCTGCACTGGTGACTTTACCTTGGTCAGACAGTCGGCCAACTGTTTCGAGGTAGGTACATAGGCCACTTCAACTAAGCCTTTCTGGTGTTGCTCACGACAGTAGAAGTTTCTTAGAGAAATATGCTTTGATCTTCTGTGGTTGTCATGGTTCTTAATGAGCGATATAGCTGATTGGTTGTCCACGTAAAGCCTTGTGCATTTTGCTCCCGTGATGCGATCAGTGACGTTCAGTTCCTGTAGCAATGACTTTGTCCATTGAAGTTGTCGGCAGGTCTCCGTGGCTGCAAGGTATTCAGCTTCTGTGGTGGACAGGACAACCTCTCGTTGGAGATGCGATCGCCAGCTCACTGGCCCAGACGATAGCAATATTAGTGTCCCTGAAGTCGATCTGCTAGTTGACGGGTCTGCTGCAAAATCTGCGTCAGTGTATGCTTCAATTGTGGGTTTGCCCACTGATCTAGTAAAGATAATTCCCCGGTCTGGCTCTTTCGCGATGTATCTCAATACACGAAGTGCTGCCTGGAGATGCTCATCTGAAGGGTTAACTAAGAACCGTGCTAGGTGGTTTACTGCGAAGGCAATATCGGGTCGTGTGTTGTTCGCAAGGAACTGCAGGCCACCGATGATTGAGTTGTATTTTGTTACGTGTTCTGATGCACTCTTCTGGTCGTTCGGGAGCATTAGACGCTCAATGGGGGATGATGCAGGTTTGCAGTCTGTCAGACCGTGCCTGTCGATTAGCGTTCGCGCATATTTACCTAGAGATAATGCAAGGATTTCTTTCCTTGGGTGGCTGATGTGGATGCCTAGAAATAGGTCTGTGTTCACTGTCTTTAGCTTATACTTTTTATGTAGGGCTTGCATCAGGTTTTCTATTTTCCCTAAGTTGGGTCCCATGACTTGAAAGTCGTCTACATGCATCACCACAAAAAGGTCCTTGTGGGAGTTGGTATACAGACACACGTCTGATGATGTTGGATGGAGACCTTGTCTGGCAAGCGTGGCTTTTGCGTCATCATACCATAGTGCAGCAGCTTGCTTCAGACCGTAGAGTCCTTTTCGAAGGAGTATAATGCATCCTTATTTCTCAAAGCCTTGTGGCATCTCCATGTAAAGATCTATGTCAAGGTCAGGATTTAGGAAGGCGGTTGGGACATCACCATGTCTTCGATGCCAACCAAATTGGTGGGCCAACACGAGCATGATTCTGCCGGTTTCAGGGCGTGGGGTTGGTGCAAAAGTTTCCTGGTAATCTATGCCCTGTCTCTGGGTAAAGCCCTTTGCGGTACATCGAGCCTTCCATCTCTCAATGCTGCCGTCTGCTTGGAACTTTTTCTTGAATACCCATTTGCACTTCACTGGTTTGCGTCCCTGAGGGAGTTGGGTGCGTTGGATGATCTTAATGGCTCCTTTATCTTTGAGGGAGCGGAACTCCTCATCTGCTGCTTTCTTCCATTGCGTGGCTTCTGAACACGTCATTGCTTCATTCCATATTTTCGGGTCGGGGGGGATTTGCGCTGTCTTGCCATAGTGTAGACGCTTGTAGTCATGCTTCACAACCTGCCTGCCTCGTCTGGTTGTCATAGTTTCTTTTGGCGGTGAGTATTCTCTATCTGGTGAGTGCGGCCGTTTTTGTCCGGCAACGGAACGTAGGGGATCCCAGCCAGTCATGACTTGATCATACGGTGTTTCTTCCAGGTCTTCCTCTGAGCTATGGTCCCTTTCGGGTGAGTGCGCTCGTTTTTGCCCAGCAGTAGGGCGTATGGGATCCCAGCCAGTCATGACTTGGTCATATGTTATTTCTTCTAAGTCTTCCTCTGCGCTTGACTCCCCCTGATTTTCTGGCTGCAAGATGAGTTCTTGTGAGTGGCAGTAAGGGGTGGATGGAGGAGATGGACTTTGTGATGTTTGGTCAGTATGGTGAGATTCAGCTGGTGAACTTTGCTCATTATCGCATGAAGCTAGACTTGGACTGCGGGAGTAAGTCTGTGATGACTGCTCCTCTGATTCAGCTGGCGTTGGTGGGTCATCTGCTATGACAGGGTCGACTGCCGGCGTGGATGGTAGGTTCTCCCCCTCAAACAGCTCTGGCGTTTGGAAATCATGAATCGACGTATTTCTGCTACGTTGAGTGTTAATATTTGTTTCACTGAATAAGGAGTTATTGTTTGCCCAGTAACTATGTGTGTGTTGCTGAATGGTGGATGGTAGTTCGTCGCCAAACATGACATCTTCGTTGAAAGATGCATGCGGAGTGAAGCTTTCGTTCCATTTCCACCCCTGCGTGGAGGCGTAGTGGGGATGGTATACGATGAAGTTTTTACTGGTATTTTTCTGAAAACCAATAAACCATCCTTTCGTGGCTCTGGGTTCAAACTTTCCTGGCTTTGGAGTTATTAGCTTATACGCTCTGCATCCAAATCTAGGGGTATATCTGAAATTGACTTGACCTGTATGGGGTTGATTAAGACCCTGCATGAAGTCAGTTAGAGGAATTTGCTTTGTCCGAAGACAGTATAGTCTGTTGGCAATGAAACATGCGTGGTCAACTGCCCATGGCCAGTATGTTGCTGGCATGCGTGTGTCAATCAACATTGATCTGGCTAATCTCAGTATAACTTTGTTAGCGGCTTCAGATACCCCATTCTGTTCTGGAGTGGATGGTGCAGAGATGTCAGTGCGTATACCGTGCTGTTCACAGTAGGATTGCATTCAAAGGAATTCGGTGCCACCATCTCTGAAGATTGTACGGATTCTTTTTCCGAAATTGGAATTTTGGAATTCGATCCATTGGATTAGAAGTGAAGCGATTTTATCTTTGGATGTGGTTGTGATTGCCCATCGCATTCGTGTTTTAGCATCTGTGATAATTGCGGCATATTGGTGGCCGTTTATTGCAGGGGCGATCTTACCCACTGTGTCAACAAATATTTCATCTAATGGTGAATGTGGTGTGGGCCTTGGCTCTCTGGAGACAAATCTCTGAGCTTTGCTTAGATGACATGTCTCGCACGTTGACAATTCACTCATGTCAATTCCCTCCATGCCTTTGGCGTATTGGGCAGTCTTTTTCAAAATGCCTTGTCCTATATGACCCAGTCGCTGGTGCCAGCGTTGTGCACTTGTGGTGACTGGAATTCTGGCTACGCCTGGCGCTATTATGGGGTTTACGCGCGGTGTGTCAGCTTCCAACGGGTAGATGTAGTACACATCGTTTTTGCATAGTAAACGGGATATTGGGACATCAGGGCCAGATGTATGTCTCTGTATCAACAATGATTTGTCATTGTTCGCATAAACGTTAGCTAATCTCTGAAGTCTTCCTGCCAATACAATGTTACAGGATGAACTAGGTGAATATAGGGCTTCATGGAGTTTTATAATAATGCTTCCAATTTTCAGCTTTGCTGTCCCTTGCCTATTCAAGCAAGTGTTGCCTACCGCTTGGTCGAACTTGAATGGTTTGGATAGTTTCTGGATGTCACAAAAAAGTTTTTCACATGTAATAAAGTGGTGCGAACCACCGGTATCATAGATGGTACGGTTTGTATTGAGTCTAGAACATGCTACAATAATACCGTCGGCTTCAGAGTCAGAATTGTTGGACTCATACTCTAGAGCAACATTCCCTTTTCCTTTTCCTTTGCGATTATGGTTGCCCTTGTGGGGTGCCAGTTCAGGGTGTAGTATGTGACAATACCTGTTTTTGTGTCTATGACGACATTTCTTACAGTACTCATTGGGGTCTAGGTCCTCACCTGTGGGTACGGACGCAGCCAAGGCCAAATTGGGTTGCTGGGTCCTATTACCTGCAACGGATCGGAGAGACGACATTAGTGCTTGAAGGGGGGCGTACTTATTGTCTGCCTCGAAGGCGCGAGTATCCCGCCAATTGTTTAGCCACTGTACTCTTCTAGTACCCATAACAAACATCGCAGAAGCTAGGCCACTGCCAATATGGTACTCCCTGTTGGGAGTCTGGGTATTCATACCATCGGCGGCATTGTTTACTGCTTGGTACAAGGCTAGGAACTGGTCAATATAGTTATCAGCAGTGCTCTCAAACCTTAGTCCCAGGAATCGTTGAAGAGCAATGGCAAACGGAGCAGTTGCTGTCTCCTGGCGACTGCTAGCAACTGTGTCAAAGAGTTGCTTTGCTGTCATGTGCTCATAGTTTGATGGACACATTGCTTGGGAGAGTCGTTGGGTAATAATATTCTTGGCTTCGATCTCTCTGAGAACCCACCGTTCCAAATCTATCATATACTGTGCTGATAGCGCCGCCAAGTCCTCATTTGCGGGATCATCGACTTCTGGATCCTGAGGCATCTGAATGGGGCGGATGCCGGTCATGGTGTGAAAGACATGGCCGAGTACGTTTTTCCGACCGAGTTTCGCTTGAATCGCCATCTTCCAAGTGGCGAACGAAACTCCAGGGCCGAGGACAATCTTGTTGTGGTAGTTTTGCATGATTACTGGATACCTGGTTAGCAGAGTAATTTATGGCTAACGGAGGAGCGCCCTGGCTCATAACCTGTTACAGTTATGAGATCTGGGAGGTATCATCATGTGCTGACCTTTGCAAAGATGTCACTGTTGTGAACTGGACGAATGTGGTATAACTTGATATTGTGTAATCAGTAAGAAATGGATGATGAATATATTTAAATACATTGTGCGGAGAGCCTACTATTTATATACGAACATTCTCGCTTAGTGTTTGACCCACCGTGTCAAACACATCAACCATATTATAATCCACTTAGCACCTGACCTCACACGTGCGGTATGGTGCACCTGATGCGATCCACATCACGGTTATGTAGATCGCCGATGTCGATAGCACAACACCAAATTAAGTTTATATTATATCTAAGGGAAGAAATCTAACTATGAAGACAAGAGCTGGTTTTATGCTACCGTTAGTTTACAAAAGCAAATAATCAGAGCCGGATTAACTCAGGATCTAGCCAACCCGGCAATAGCCTGTAACACATGCCTCGGCAAAGGTCTTGAGCTCCTCGTTGCCAAACGGATCGCACACACAGCAATTAGCAGCTAGAAGATCCCGCAGCAACTGATCGGAGCTTTGCCCAACTGCTCAGCCAACGACCTGGTCGCGTGCCTTGTCCACGACGTAGAGCACGCACTCAATCGACAACACACAGCCGTACTGGTCACACTGGACGTCCAAGGGGTCTTTGATGCGACTCTGCATGGACGTCTCTTGCGACGAATGAAAGAAATAGGATTGGCTCCGGAAACAATAAGCTGGACTGCTTCTTTCCTCCAGGGGTGCTCTGCTCGCGTTCAGTATGATGGAGGCGTTACCGAGGCGGTCAACCTCGAGTGTTGTAAGAAGACTGTTTCTCAGATGTCACGAAAGAGGATAATTGTTACTGTTACTGTTTGATCTAAGTTTGGTTTAATCTTGTCTTGCTCGAGTGGGAATAATCTCTACCTTTTGTTCATGTCTTTACTGATCAGCACACCCCCAGGTTTCGCATTTTCTCACACCTGATACGGCTAGTCTCATTTGTATATTCTGAGTCATGTCAATGAGCAATGTATATAGTTAGTAGGAGCGCTGGGTATTAGGCTTCTCACGCTTTGTCTTCTGCCAAAATCTAAACCCTTGAACTACCTGTCGTGCCCGCTAGCCTCCACTAGCATCCGCACTATCCTTATCCTACTTGTCGTCCCCGCGTCCTCCCGAAACCGCGTCTACCCCCCTCCGTGTTTTACTTAGTATGTGTGGGAATAGTGGATGGTGGAGCAGAAGAATGGAAGACAGCTACTTAGGAATATGTGTGTGTAATAAAGTGTGTATTAGAGTTAATCGTAAGATAGAATCAGATAATTAGATACAGGTGGAAGGTGACCTAGCTATATACATGCCAGGCTGATGTGTGCTTCTACAATCTGTGTTAGGTAGACTCAACAACTTAACTCAACTTGTTGGGTGGCTCAAACAATGGCGTGCATACATTGACGTTAGTGATCAACTAATTGGGGATGTCTGATTCACGGGTAATGATGTGGCGATCTCCGATCGTAAGTGAAGATCACAACACTCCGCCCCTAGCGAACCGCGTAACCAAAATCACCCCAACCTGCCTAACAAATGTGCCGGACACAATTGTGACAAGTGTGGATTCCCACAAGGGCCCCCCTTATCACCTATTCTCTTCCTTCTGTACATGTCAGAGGTAGCAGGGAGGAGTACCTAAAGGTTTGGCAATGCAGACAACTTAGCAGTACTCGGCATGGGAGCAACATCAGCCTTGGCAGCAGAGGCAGCCCAGCGCGAAGTGAATACTATCACGACCTGGGCAGAGAACAACGCCGTGGCATGCGACCTAGGCAAGGCGGAAGCCTTATACTTTCTCGGTGTTGTAAGAGGTATATGATCAGCGGGTACATACAGTTGTGGGAGTGGCTGCAAGTGATCACGGTTGTATGACAACGGCGGTTGGTATCTAGATGATCTTAGAATGATAGATTGATATATGATATGAACTTGTGGTGATTATCTACATGATGAAGGGAGGCCCTCTATTTATACTCTAGCACACCCTTCTTACTAATCATTCAAACAGCACAAACAGAACAAATAGACTATCACGCGATCACGCGACAGGTTACACCTGGACTGTGCGCTCAGCATCAATGATGTCATCGTCTAGTGAAACCTCTGGAGCCAATGACACAACACTCGGCCCCCGAACTCGACCTACCGACTTGCCACCGATAAGAATGGGAGACGTAACCATCCAGGAATCCGAATCTGTGAGATGGCTAGGAGTCTTTCTCGACCGGGGCCTCACCTTCTGCCACCACACTGCTAAGTGGACACGTAAAGCGACTCAAATATTACAGCACCTTTGCCGACTCACAAAATGCACACAAGGGCCCCTGTTACAGTTATGAGGAGTAGATGCAATGTTCTGACTTGCAAGTATAATGTATGATTCCTCTAATCGAGGATAGAACGGGAATGTGGTAAAGAAGAGTATGTGAGTTATGTAAAGATGTATTGATCTATTTTCTATGGAGGCTGAAGTATCCTCATTATATACATAATCCCAACACCCTTATTCTATTGTTATACTCACTGTTTTTCACAGACTGAGTTGTTCTTCATGCTGTTAGTCCATCGAGTCGTGTACTTGATCTCAGTCTCATCATGCGATAAGTATTGTTTTATGCAACTAATCTTACATGACTTTTATCACAAGATTGAATCTATGCAACACGGTATCTGCTAGTCAGTGCTGTCAACTTAGCAATCTCTGTTATTTCATGCTTCTACATGTATGCATTCATGGTACGTGTATGCGTGATTACCACTCCTACATATGTACCATAACTCATGAGTCGCAATTCACAACAGCCCCCACCAGGGCTTTTGACCACCGTCATTCGCACTGTTGTCATACCAACTGCTCTATATGCTGCCGAGTTATGGTGGCCCGGACTCACTTGTGACACCCCCAGAGGCGTGGTACAGAACAAATGCCGAATGCAGATCGCGGCAATCGACTGAGTATTACTGACAGGCATCTGCACAGCCCTACCAACCTGGCGAACCATGCCCAAACCAGCTCTACGAAGGGGAACAGGAATTCCACTGGCAGAAGTTCTCCTTGAAAAACGATGCCTTATGCTTGCCGCTAGAATCCGCCGTTTGGACGAACACCACCCGTTGCGACTCTGAGCATTAGAAATCACAGATGCTGCAAGACGCCGACTTGGCCTACGAATCTCCAACCTTGGCCCTAACCCATCAGAAAGAACCCACAATACCAGGTTACAGAGAGCGTTGAGACTGTTGCCTAATACCAAAGCTCCATCACCCCCTTGGAAGCCTAGTCCGCCGTCAGCGCGCCTCTGCAAAACGGACAAAACAATAGCTGCCAGAACCACGATGGAATAGCCCAGCCGACTCTATTACAGTTATGAGTTAGGAAGTAGTGGAATGATACTAACTTGTGAGTTGTTACTTATGATTTCCTTGCAGTGAGGATGGAACAAGAATGAATGGGTTAGAGTGAGTAGGGTATGTAATAAAAGTAGTTTTACTTGTCGCTCTATGCAAGTGATATGTCCTACTTATATACATAGAGTGGCTCACATCCTCATCCTCTAATTCCATTATCCCACACAATTATTGTCGTACACTGAGACAAAAGTGCCACTGTCTGTATATTGCATAGATGCCCAGCTCCATAAGACTCAGTTACTATGACTCGGCTACTATGACCCGGTTACTATGACTTGGTCCTGCACGACTTAGTACACAAGCTGGTTCGACTTGCATAATCCTTATGTCAATATGTACAACAGACTCCCCCTAGATTGCCCATGCGCCTATAGCAATGGATCTGCCGGAGCCGAGTCTCGCGAGACATAGGGCTTCACTGTTTACTCTGGCGGCACTATCAACAATCTTGAGCTCAGCGACTCTGGTCCCTTGGTGGGGGCTGAAGTTTACGACGCGGTAGTTCATGGGGCCATGGCAGCGCTCGAAGCTATCATCACAAACCTAGGCGGCCGTCGCATCACGACAATCTATATTATGCTTGATAATGCCGAGGCGGCGCAAGCCTTGCGGACGGGAAAAACTACATCATCCCACTGGCGTGTTGTTGTGCCTAGGAACATAGTGGACATGGCAAGGCTGCATAAGCAGCAGATGAGGTGACACCGCCGAGGCTAGGATGAAGTGTTAGGACTAGTTAGGCAAGTTGTGGGTCCCACGAGACTTAATATTTGCATTGTTTGCTCTGTTGGCGCACGGATGATTTTAGAAGTATAAGTAGGCTTAAATTTGCCACTCTTGTTAGACATCATTTTCATCATCTTTCAATTCAATCTTACATTCCTGCCATACGCATAATTGCCTGTTCTACTAATGCATCTGAATCCTTTTAGTAACTCTACGCAAGTGTACGTACCCCATCATATACCTAGTAAAACACGTGTCTGTAGATTCCGAAGGTGGGTGGATAGTCTGCTAACACCAGTGCACGTGAAGTGGATCCCGGGTCACAAAGGCATACCAGGAAACAAAGCAGCAGATCAATTAGCGCGAGAAGCACTCAATCAAGCCATCAGCACTGGAGGGACCAGAACCCTCACTGTAGCCTCAGCGGGACGGAAAACCCGAGCGCTAGCGTAGAACCTCTGCAAAGATTGGTGGGCCTCTGCCTGCCCAAGAAGATACTAAGAACTCGAGCTTAAGATATGTTGTAAATGGCGGTCAGCGGGAATTCCGTAGATGCAATGCTTTGGTAGTATTATGGATTGGATATTAACTCATGTAGATCAGCTATAAGTGGGAAGCTACTAGAAGCTTCTATGGCTCACAATTTGTTACTAGGGCACGTGCACGGGCAATTGCTTTGTGTATTTAGCTGAGCTCTGGCCAACCTAGAAAGATCACAGTCCTCTACATCAAGCATTCTGACGTCCCAATCTAGAGAATCACATTTAGTCCAGTCAACTGTGATATCACCTCTAAAGATAAATCTCCTTCGTAAGCTCATAACTATAACAAGATGCGACGTAAAAGGCTATCTGAACTCGCGCTCTCAAGAGCGATCTATGCGCGCCTGATTGCAGCCCGAACTGGCCACGGAGACTTTGCGGCCTACCTGTTGTGAATTGCAACTCATGAGTTATGGTACATATGTAGGAGTGGTAATCACGCATACACGTACCATGAATGCATACATGTAGAAGCATGAAATAACAGAGATTGCTAAGTTGACAGCACTGACTAGCAGATACCGTGTTGCATAGATTCAATCTTGTGATAAAAGTCATGTAAGATTAGTTGCATAAAACAATACTTATCGCATGATGAGACTGAGATCAAGTACACGACTCGATGGACTAACAGCATGAAGAACAACTCAGTCTGTGAAAAACAGTGAGTATAACAATAGAATAAGGGTGTTGGGATTATGTATATAATGAGGATACTTCAGCCTCCATAGAAAATAGATCAATACATCTTTACATAACTCACATACTCTTCTTTACCACATTCCCGTTCTATCCTCGATTAGAGGAATCATACATTATACTTGCAAGTCAGAACATTGCATCTACTCCTCATAACTGTAACACTACCACCGCCGATGAAATCACGGCACTGTAACTCAGTGCAAGTGTGGGTGGGAAAAATCAGTGGGTCACCTAGTCCAATGCCAGAGCGCGCTGAACAGGTTGCGCCAAACTAGCGGACGGCGGAGAGCTCCGGCTCTCAACATTCTGCTTGGGGCACACGGGTGGCAGAAATTTGCTGAGTATGATCACGGAAGCGGGATCTACGAGGAGGCAGTGATTGGTATGGCGGGAATAGGAGAATCAAACACTGGCTAGAATTTGCGGAGGGGGATGGTACCTGCAAAAATAGCAGAAAGTAATGGATAAGCTCGGGTGCGTGGTGGCCGAGGTTGATGAACTATTTGAGGAGGGATACAGCAGACAGAAGGCGTAAAGGCGCGGGAAAACCTTTTTTTTATTGAATCATTTTGTTTGTTTGCTTATCTGGGCTGCTGGAGTCACCACGTTCAACATATGTACTCTATTACAGGGGTAAGAAGTGTAGCCCCACATTCTGTGTAATTTACATGGGCTATCCCTGACATTCCGACTTTAGCGCTACAAAAATGGCTAGACTAAGGCAATAAGGCAACCGAGGCATTCCTTCTTCCTTGAACCTTCTCTCTTATGTTCGATAGTTGCACAGCATCCTCGTACCACACTAAATAGGTTGACACGACATGTCAAATAACCTATATCCTCACGATAAACTGCGAAGAAAAATGAGCACCCCAGCATCTCCCACTACTCCAAGATCACGGAGCCAGCTTTCTAGGGATCAGCGAGTCCAGATATACACGTTACGTAGCCTTGGTTTTACTCATCTCGCCATCGGTAATCAACTCGGTATCACCGAAAGAAGGGTACAATATGCCCTTGCAAGGCAATGTCTGACGCCCAAAAAGATAATGGCCGACCCCACGCCTTGAACGCTCAGCAGGAAGTTGAGCTTGAAGAGTTTGTCACGTCTTCAAGTGAGGCCCGCCAGATGAGCCAACTGGAGCTTGCTGCTAAGTTTTCCCACTGGAATTGTGGCCAAATCGCAATCAAAAGTACTCTTGAGAGAAGAGGGTTCAAGCATTGCATTGCTCAAGCGAAGCCTACTCTAACGCCTGCACATATGAGGAAAAGATTAGAGTGGGCGGAAGAACACTCTTCTTGGACACCTGAACAGTGGTCCCAAATTCTTTGGTCTGATGAGACTTGGGTCACTGGTGAACGTCACACAAGAGTATGGGTTTCGAGGAAGGTGAGTCCAGATCTCAGCCATGTATCAACTGCATTAATCTAATTTTTTAGCCCGAGGAGACATATTATCACACTTGCCTGGTTCGAAAAGGTCCTCGAAAGCGTGGTTGGATGTTCTGGGGCTCCTTTTATGGGAACCAGAAGGGCCCTGCCCTCTTCTGGAGTAGGGATTGGGGGACTATAAAAGCGGAGAGTTACTGCCAGAGGATTGTTCCTTTAATCCACGCGGCAACACAACCAATTGACTCTCACGGCCCTCTTCTCTTTATGCAGGATGGTGCTCCTGCCCATTCTGCTCAACGTACGAAAAGAGAGCTGTCATCAAGGGGGGTAGATTTCTAGTCTGGCCGTCAAATTCCCCAGACCTGAATCCAATTGAGTCAGTGTGGGATATGATGAAATCCCATATTGAAGAGCACCACCCAGAATTTGATTCTGGTAATCCATCTGAGGAAGTGCTCCGTAATGCAGTCCTAGAGGCATGGGAGTCAATTTCTCAGGAGCAACTGGCTACGCTTGTAGAGAGCATGCTAGAAAGGTGCCAGGCAGTCATCAGAGCAAGAGGAGGTTCAATTCCTTATTAATGATGCTTAATTATTGGTAAAAATGTATTTAATACTTGATAAAAGCTAGCAATTTTGAATAGAATATCATCATTTCAACGAGTTACAGGGATCTCCTACACTTCTTTTATCACGCAAAATTTCCCATACAAATAAGGTTCAGCTATTGTCGGATTTGGTATGGTCAAAAATATTGCAGCCAATGGCATATTGTATAATCCCTGTCAGATCTTGGCATTCAGGGGCTTCCTTCACTATTTACCCCTGCAATAGAGTATGTATTCTAGCATGGTTCCAGTCATTAGAGTGAGACGAGGCAGAGCAGCCAACCTGATCTCGCCCGGCCTCGCCCGTGTCAGAACCTTCGGGGTGTACTGGCACGCTAAACTACAATTACAACTTCATACTCTATTTTAACATAACACTTCTTGAAAAGGCTGGAACTTTTCTACTACATATTTCACCCTTGCTTTCTCACTCAAACTACCTTACATTCACAACTTCTGACAAATATACTGGCCATGCCCATTTGTATGTTGTGACCTCATTGACTACAAGAAGAAACCATGTTGCATTGGGTACAGATTTATCTGTAGTTGTGGGAGATAGAGATTTTTAGCCCCAACTAAGTCCATGTGTTGTGCATAACGACGGAAGAGTGGAGCACGGTAGCTGGGATAAGTATATTTAGACACATGTACCTGGTGTGCATAGACTTACCGAGCCGAATATACCGAGTCGTGTGTACCGAGTTGTGAGTGCCGAGTCGAATGGTCCGAGTCAGTTGATGTGAGCCATGTAATATGAGTCGCATGATACAAGAATACTCTCGGCATGATGAGGATAAGATTGAGTGCACGACACCACTCATGAACAATGATATAGTAGACTCAGCCCATTAATGTGGTTAAGCATAATTATAGAATTAGGGTATTAGGGAGATGACTACACTTTATGTATATAAGACAGAGATATCACTTACTGATAGACACAAGTCAATTCAATATATCTTCATATAACTCACATACTCTTCTTTACTACATTCTCGTTCTATCCTCAATTAGGGAAGTCATACATTATACTCGCAAGTCAGTACATTGCACTACTCCCTCATAACTGTAACAGGTTATGAGCCCGGGCCGCTCTACTGTAGATCAACTCAGAAGTGCCAACGCTGGAAGTAGCAACATGTTTGACGACAAGAGCATCTTGATTCTTCAAAATAAAATCTCTTCTCTCCAATCATTTATTCTGTCTCTTCCAACGACAGCTGGAAACCGAGCACAGCCCGCTAATATGGCGTATGCTGCAACCAGCCCAGCCCATCGCGATCCGCATCCAGAAGCTTATTGCAAGAGCTGTCGACATAAGCACAGGAATAAGAATTGCTTCAAGCAGCATCCAGGATTGAAAAGGAAGGATAGCAAGCGTAGGAAGGATACAGGAAAAAGAACTGCAGCCACTATAGATACCCACGTCAATGAAAAACCTACTATCTATGACACTGGTGCATCGCATCACTTCGTATCTCAAAAGAAGTCTTTCAGTGACCTTAAGTTATGTCTAAAACCCTTCAAATTTGACCAAGCAATTGGAGCCGCATCCTTGCAACATCAAGGCAACGCACAATTGAACTTCGGTGGCATTAATTTACGATTAAAGGATGCCCTTTATTCCCCAAATTCCTCTTGCAACATCGTATCAGCTGGGAGATTAGAAAGACTGTCTAATGTTGTTCCCGACTTCAATGAGTCTTTGCTAGTTCAAGTGCGAAGTGGAAAGCCTAACAGACCGGTAGCCTGTCTTATCCGCAAGAATGATGTTTTCTATATACATCCTCTCAACTCTGGACATGAAGCTAACCCTTCACTAACAATAGCTGCCCCGAGCATTAAAAGATCACCAAACGCAAATGCTCAAGGATGGCATCAAAGACTAGGGCATGTAGGTCAAAACATCTTGAAGAAAACAGCAGAAAACTCCAAAGGTCTGGAAGGAATAAATATGAACGATCTCACAACATGTGAGACTTGTCATCTAAGCAAGGCGCAAAGGTTTGTCTCAAGAGAATCAAGACTAACCCCAAATGACCCACTAGATGAAATATTTATTGACACAATTGGAAAAATCGCTGCAGGAATTGATGGACAACAGTACGCTGTGATAATCACAGACGCAAAGTCCCGCATGAGATGGGCACTCATCACAAAGACCAAAGACCAGATTGCATCGCTTCTTATACAATGGATAGAAGCGCAACATCATAGGTATGGTAAGAGAGTGCGAGCCATTTTCAGAGATTGAGGATCAGAATTTTTCCGAATGAAAGAACACTGTGATCGCCATGGTATACGCACCGAAATTTCAGCCCCCGATACGCCAGAACAAAATGGAGTATCCGAGTCGTCGAATAAAATCATTCTAAGAAATGCACGCTCAATGCTTATCGACGCTGGCATGCCTACATCATTTTGGCCATGGGCGATCCAGCACGCATGCTTCGTCACAAATAGACTATACTGTCTGAGAACCAAAAAGATACCGATAACTGACTTCTTGCAGGGCCTAAATCAACCGCATGTAGATCAAATAGATCTCAGCAATTTGCCACGGTTTGGTTGTAGAGCCTATAAACTAATTAGTCCTAAGCCTGGAAAATTTGAGTCAAGAGCTGAAAAGGGCTGGTTCCTGGGCTTCCAGCCAAATACGTCAAAGAATTTTATCATTTATCATCCTCAACAAACACCTTCGCAAGGACTGAAATGGATAATAAGTTTCACACCTCATGTGACATTCAATGAAGACGTAATGTATGGTGATAGCGCAGAAGCAGGCAATCGGCAACAATCCTCCGAAGTTTGCACCATTCCTGTACCAATTTTTATAGCACCAACTAACCTGCCTAACCCACCTCTAACTAGCAATAGGCAAACTGCTCCACAGTTTGAGGGGGAGCATCAACCACCTCCGTCAGAGAGTCTTACCACTGATTTACCTCAAGCAGAAGACATTAATGAGTCATCTCCACCAGAAGACATCACCATTGAGTCACCTAGTCCAGAGAGCACAATCATAGACTTGACTCTACCAGAAGTCAGCTCCACTCATGAAGACTTGACAAAGTGTAACTCACCACATTCAACATCAACAGCTGATAATATACCGATCTATGAAGAGTCAGAACCTTCGTCTCCATCCCCACAAAAAACACAGCTAGAGTTAACTTACCCGTCATCAACTGAGGAGCAGATCGAGCAATCGGAAATGGATTTGATACCACTTCGGCTAGATAGCAACTTCCACCAAGAAGAAACCACAACTAAGTATAGCGTATCAGATATTGCTGATACTCATCAAGAATCAGAAGCTCAAGGGAAGCCTCATCCGAAAGAGATATTGCTGGACTTAGTTGAAGACCCTCTTGACTTCATTATGACAGGATGGCAACCTCTTCCTTCGGTTGCAGGCCAAAAGCGTTCACACTCGCCTGAACCTGAAATGGTAGAAACAAGAAGTGGAAGAAAAGTTAAGAAACATGACTACAGCCTTCTACATCACGGAAGATCAGCCAATATATCATCAGATCCTGCAACATGGGAAGAGGCAATGACATGCTCAGAAGCAGCACAATGGAAAGTAGCAGCTAAAGAAGAATTCAGATCTTTAAAAAATACCGGTACCATTCATATCATCCCACGCTCCAAACTGCCAAAAGGCCGAAAACCAATGAAATGTAAATGGGTATTCAAGAAGAAGTACCAGGCTGATGGTAGTATTGAAAGATGGAAGGCCCGATGCACGGCAAAAGGGTTCACTCAAAGAGCAGGCATAGATTTCAAAGAGACCTTCGCTCCAACTCCGAGGCCCGAGACTGGAACGATCTTACTTGCACTCGCACACCAATTAGGCTGGCACAGAAGACAAGGAGACGTACCAACAGCATTCCTCAACCCTGATATTGACATCGACCTCTACATGGAAATGCCTCGAGGGTTTGAGAAAGAGGGCCATATTATTCGTCTCCGAAAGGGATTATATGGACTAAAGCAGGCTGCAGCACTTTGGTACGATCATGCTAAAGCAACACTGGCTAAACTTGGTCTCTTCCCGACAGTTTCCGATGCATGTTTGTACACAAACAAATCAAAGGATCTGTTTATTATAATGTACGTGGATGACTTCCAAATCATAGGTCCCGACCTCAACAAGATCGAAGGTATCATGAAAGCACTGCACAAAAGATATAAGCTTAAAACAGTCAATACTAATCTCTTCCTGGGTATCCATATCAGTAACCCAACTAAAGAGACCCTCATGCTCTCACAAGGTCAGTACGCACGTACACTAATCTCCAGGCACGGCTTAAAAGATAGCAAACCAGCGAGCTCGCCGCTTGAGCGTCTCTTAGAACCGAGTACTAGACAGTGCAGTCCACATGACAAAACTGAGTACAAATCCATAATTGGAGGCCTCCAGTATCTCGCTAATCACACACGGCCAGATATCGCGTTTTCAGTCAATCACTTAGCAAGGTTTTTAATCAACCCAGGACCCGAGCACATTCAGGCAGCACTCAGAGTACTCAGATATGTTTCAAAAGACCCAGATCAAGGCATCACCTTCACACGATCTAAGGGTAAACCAAAATTGGAAGCGTATTCGGACGCGGACTTTGCAGGAGATCCATCGACGAGTCGGTCAACTTCAGGCTATGTCATAATGCTATCCTCCGGCCCGATTTGCTGGAGATCACGATTGCAACGAGAAGTTGTCCTTTCGACGACGGAGGCTGAGTATTTAGCCGCGACAGAGGCCCGTCGACAGCTCCGATGGGTGAAATCCCTTCTTGAAGAAACCCAAACTGACAAAGTCATCGATGGGGCTGATCGTACTAAACTCCACGTCGACAATCAATCTGCAATATCCCTGATAAAGAACCACGACAACCATAAACGTTCCAAACATATTTCACTCAGGAATTTTTACTGCCGAGAAGAGCATCAAAGGGGTAGAATTGAGGTGGTCTATGTTCCAACGGCTAACCAACTAGCAGACTGTCTGACGAAAGGAAAATCACCAGTTGTAAGGTTTTGCCCTAAGAATACACATTTCTATTTATAACATTATGGCATTTCTATTTATACCATTATTTCATTTCTATTTATATTACTATGTCATTTCTATTTTTACTCATTGTAGTCATCTCATTTCTAGTTAATCATCTTGTAGCAGCTATTAATAGGCCGCGTATGTATTCTATTTACGTCTCTATGACAAGAGTAAGATAAGTCGAGGCGACAACTACTGAAGGAAGGAAAGGCGTATATAAAGAGAAAGATTCTCAGTAGATAGCGCTCTTCACGCTTAGTTCTTTGTCACAAATATAACCATCAGAAAGTCTTTTGACATCCTTCAGACAACCTTCAGGTTCCCTTTAGTAAACCCTTTAGTACCTCAATACTTTCCTCAGCACTTCCCACCGTCTCTTGAGACCTCTTTAGTACCTACCTTACTCAGTATCCTTCCCGTTACTCACTCGGTCGCCCATCATCCTGACACCAGTCGCCATTCAATGATAAGGTCGTGACCGACAGGGGGAGTGTTGTGCATAACGACGGAAGAGTGGAGCACGGTAGCTGGGATAAGTATATTTAGACACATGTACCTGGTGTGCATAGACTTACCGAGCCGAATATACCGAGTCGTGTGTACCGAGTTGTGAGTGCCGAGTCGAATGGTCCGAGTCAGTTGATGTGAGCCATGTAATATGAGTCGCATGATACAAGAATACTCTCGGCATGATGAGGATAAGATTGAGTGCACGACACCACGCATGAACAATGATATAGTAGACTCAGCCCATTAATGTGGTTAAGCATAATTATAGAATTAGGGTATTAGGGAGATGACTACACTTTATGTATATAAGACAGAGATATCACTTACTGATAGACACAAGTCAATTCAATATATCTTCATATAACTCACATACTCTTCTTTACTACATTCTCGTTCTATCCTCAATTAGGGAAGTCATACATTATACTCGCAAGTCAGTACATTGCACTACTCCCTCATAACTGTAACACCATGTGAAGGACTTCAGCAAATATAGAAGCACTACAGTAGAACCTCCCATAGCTAATAGTGGGTCCTGGTATAAATGTAGAAAAGATTCATTGTAACTTGGACTTTTATATTTGCAACACTTACCCTTACAGGTCAATTTGCGTGCAGGGGTAAGTATTGCAAATATAAACTGTAAAATTTCTATGAATCTCTTCAGTAATTATACCGGGACCCTCTATTAGCTAAGAGGGGTTCTACTGTACTATGCTTCATGGGTAGATTTGGCAGAGTGGATCCAAAACAGGGGTGTATAGAGGGTCTATTAGTCCTAGCTAAGTAAGGCGTGACCTGTTTTAATGAAATGGCAAGGATAATTTGTATGGTGACTTTACCATACGGTTGATTTTGCATATTTAAGCGAGCTCCTAGAACTAAGCCTCTTTTGAACATTTTAATTATCTAACCACAAAATCTATAAATATGGCGGAAAGAATCTAGAGACTAATACTTAGTTGGGCCTCTGTCGGCATCGATTACGGCCTGACACCTATCATGCATGCTTTTGATGAGATCTTTGACTTTTTGTGTACATTCAGAATCCCACGCCTCCTTTACAATTGCACAAATTTGATCTGACGATTGCCGCTTGCCCCCATTCAAATCCGGATACTTGTATTCAATCTTATCTTTCATGATTTTCAAGACGTGTTCTATAGTGTTGAGGTTGGGCAAATAAGGGGGCCAATCCATAGGAGTGATTAACCTGCCCTCGAACTCTTCCATTGTCCTCGCGGCAACGTGAGGAGGAGCGTTGTCCTGCATGAAAGAAAGCCCGGGTCTAAATCTGGTCATACCGTCTAAAAGAGGTACTTTCCTCTCAGAATAGCTTGAGGAAGTGATATTCCCCCAATACTTCTCCCAAAACTGAGTGACCTTTTTCAGTCCCCGCAAAGGACGCCCAAAACGTCCAACCAATCTTCTTCTTGATTGTCTCAACAATACAATTAGTGTCATGTTCCTCCCCTGGCTTGATAAAGTTTTTAGTTTTGGTGAGTTATCCAAGCTGGACAGTAAGATACTAACCTTTTTGGTAACCCAGCGTCTCGAATAATGGCCATCTGTTGCCCAAGTTTCATCTGACCAAAGGATGGACATCCACTGCTTAAGGGTCCAATTGATGCAGGCTTCTGCCCATTCTCTTTGCTTCCTTCTAATTTCAGGAGATGTAGTAGGCTTATTCAACGCTGTGTAGCGCTTATAACCCCTTTTCTCAAGTTCACTCTTTATCACTCTCTCACTCACGCCTAAGTGCTTGAACGGTCCATTTGCAAGTTCAAAGTAGGTCATTTGTCGGTTTTCAGGAGATTCTTTGATAAATTCCTCAATCTTATCGACATCTTCGGATGAAAGCGATGGATTTCGACCAAGAGCTTTCTTGTGTCACAGCCTAGTCAAGAGCGCTTTCGCAGCTAGATGATTAGAGGTAGTTAATATTCGAATCTATGGAGGAGTAACTACGTTGCTGCTTTACAAATATATATACTACAACCCTCCTCAGCCCAGACAACTCCCCTGGCTTCAGTGTCATCGTAGACTTCTGAGATTCTCATGCCTCCGTGAACCTCCTGTATCAGCAACTTCCAGGTACCAGTAAGATTAGGTCTATTATTAGAGGGAGGCATTACGTATCTAGAGCCCCTAGTGTTTTAAGCAAAGAAACCCGCTACTTGCGCGCACTGACCTGGTATGATGTACTATCCTTATAGAGTCTGTGATGCCTGTGGACAGCATGGACAGCATGGGCTACAGGGATAAACCAGCTTACCAGCTGTTACATCTTGGGGGTCACTGATCTGCAGCAAAGAGAGTAACCAACTTGCTTTTGCGAAATGTTGAGTTGGGCTGCAGTTTTTGATTGATTTATGCCAGCGTCGTGAAGCGCTTTAATATATGCTATTTAATATTTCTGTATCATTCTCTTGCCTGGATATTCACCTTTATGCACTGATCTCTGCTTAAACGTTTGGATGAGGGTGTGGAGGGGGGTATTTGAGGTTGATCCATCTATTTTAAAGACAACTCAGTCAACTGAATTGTCAGCCTGCATATTAACATACCTCTAATTATACTGACAAAAAATCTGTGTATGATAGGCAAAATAAGTATGGAGCTTTCAAGATCAAAATTAATGAAAATGTGATAATAATGGTTGTCGCAAAGTTGATATTGAGATGAGCTCTGTAGAGGTTATTGTTTGGAAATTATTGACACTCTGGATTATCAGGCAGCAGTATCAGCCCCCTGTCTAGTACACCCACTAGTAGGGGTTAACTCCTGAAGCGAGGTCTGGCCCCACTGTGCCCTTCTTACCCTAGCAGCATGGTACTGTAATAGTTGTAACCAGTAATGACAGCACTCATCTGCACCCTCCTCAGTATTATCTGATCAGGTTAGATTCTGTAATCCTGAACTAGATATAATAAACTGTCACGTGACTAGTCTTGCTTGTAGATAATACTGTTAGTAGAATTAAGACTTTGATGAATTGAGCAGAGGGAAGAAGAATTGATTGGTTTTTTCCTGACAGATCTCCTCTGTTCTTAAGTACAAGTTCTCTGTCTCTTGTTGACGCCTCTCCCTTTGACCAAGTAATCTCCCCATGCTGTCTTACAAACTGAATATGTCATCTAATTTTACACAGAGAATAAAAAAATGATAAGCGTGTGAGAGGCCCGTTCTCGAATAACTCAAAGTAGAGGTTCAATAGAATAAATTAAGAAGTGCGTGAAGTTTAACATACAATCAAGTAGCCCTATATACCTTTTTTCCAATTCCATATTCTTCTAGAATCTAACTAACCCAAGATCATTACAACCAATTGTACAAACTTCAGAATTAGATCAAAGCTATAAGAATTATCATCAACGCCTAAACGCCATTACAACATCTTTACACATGCCTATCATCATCTCGCTTGGTACATGTATTTTGATAATTGTCAGCAACGCTTTAGCGAAGGTGTTGTGCCTAGGAGCATAGTGGACATGGCAAGGCTGCATAAGCAGCAGATGAGGTGACACCACCGAGGCTAGGATGAAGTGTTGGGACTAGTTAGGCGAGGTGTGGGTCCCACGAGACTTGATGTGTGCATTGTTTGCTCTGTTGGCGCACGGATGATTTTAGAAGTATAAGTAGGCTTAGATTCGCCACTTTTGTTAGATATCATTCTCATCATCTTTCAATTCAATCTTACATTCCTGCCATACGCACAATTGCCTGTTCTACTCAAGCATCCGAATCCTTTTAGTAACTCTGCGCAAGTGTACGTACCCCATCATATACCTAGTAAAACAGGTTATGAGCCCGGCGCTGTACCACGCATAGAAGCATTACTAATAGCAAGTATTATTCCAGGTTCCACACCACCATGTTCCAATCCATGCACCGCGACACCTCCAAGGTTGTTCTCTCTCAAGGCGTTCCACTTGCAAAGTGGAAAAGTTGTCTCCAGGCGAAATTAGCCAAGAATAATGTCATAGGACATGTATTCCATAATTTCCCTGGCATCCGCCCAATCCTTCGACCCGCCGACACCACTGTGGAAATAAGCCCTGAAGATCCGGGTTTCTCGACCGCACTTGACGAACATCTCAGGGCTCTAGAGATATGGACTCTTGGAGAAATTTCTGCAAAGAACATAATCATTAGCAGACTCGATCCCTCGATGTGTCCTAGATCATATGATCAGATGACGGCTCTCGAGTTATATAATAGCATCGCCGACACCCGAAAGGAAACAGCCACCGCACCATACGTGCGCGCATTGGAAACGTTCCTGAAGACAAGGTTTGTTAATACTGCAGATGACTATATTAACCGTTTCCAGGTGAATCTTCAGTCTCTCAACAAGGCTGCCGAATCTCTACATGCAGCCACCGGGACTGAGTACCATGTGACCAAGGGCCAAGCCGCTGCCGTCTTTGTTCTCGGCACCAAGCATGTGCCATGGTTAGGTACATGGCGAGATCTAAGGGCATGTAATGACAATAATTCTTACACGTCTTTGGAAACTATGATGTCGACTCTTAGGGTTGTTGATGGTCATAGGACCACCACAGCTGCCGAAACTAACCACGCTATGGCAGCCCAAGGCTCAAATGTAGCCAACGACCCTGACGCCGAATGCAAGAGATGTAAGCATAGACACCTCAATAGAGAGTGTTTTAAACAACATCCCGAATTGGCTGTCGGACCAGTTGGTGAGCGATATTTAGCTCAGAAAGCTATTGGCAAAGGCAAAGGGAAGGGGAAGTCTAACGTTATCTCTGTTGCCAATCCCTGTATTGATAGTGATAGTGAGTCTGAGGACGGAGTAGCAGTAGCTGCCTCCGCATCTTCCTCATCCAATACACGCTTTGCTATCTATGATACCGGTGCATTGCACCACTTTGTCCCATGTGAATCCATGTTCCGTGACATATTTACCAGCATAAGCCCATCAAGTTTGACCAAGCAGTAGGAAAGACATCACTCACAAGACACGGTACCGCACGCATCGTCATTGGTAGTACTACCCTTGATCTCCATGACTGTTTATATTCCCCCAATTCCTCCTGTATAATCATATCGGCCGGAAGACTCCTAAGATTGGGCTCTATAACGCCTGACGATAAAATGACAACACTCGCAAGAAGAACTCCACAAGGCCAGTGTATACCAATAGCCAGATTAATTAGGAAGAATGATGTATATTATATCCACTCCCTGCCTAGTCATCATGATCAACCACTTATAGCAGCCCCAGGAGTAGCCAGAGTCTCCAACACTTCCAGTGCACAGAGATGGCATCAGAGATTAGGTCACACCGGGCAGAAGATTTTAAAGAAGAAAGCACAATGCTCTAAAGGCATGGAAGGATTAAACACAAGTGAATTATCTACTTGTGAGACCTGTCACCTCAGCAAAGCACAACGTATGTCTCACGAGAACCGAGGCCTACACCATTTGATCCCCTTGATGAGGTCTTCATTGACACTGTTGGAAAACTAACCACAGCATGTAATGGGCAACAGTACGCTGTTATCATTACCGACGCAAAATCACGTATGAGATGGGCCATTTCCACGTGCACCAAAGACCAGATTGCACAGATTGCACCCCAGTTAGTAAAATAGGTCGAGCATCAACATCATCAGTATGGCAAAAGAGTCCGCACTATTTTTAGAGACGGGGGCTCCGAATTCTTCCACATAAAATCCTACTGGTGAACAACACGGGATTAAGACAGACGTCTCCGCACCTTATACGCCTGAACAAAACGGGACATCTGAAGCATCCAACAAGGTCATTCTGAGAAGAGCAAGATATATGCTCATAGATGCACGAATGCCTGCATGTTACTGGCCGTGGGCGGTTGAACACGCATGCTTCATCACTAATCGTCTATATTGCCTCCGCACAAAATCGGTGCCGTTAATAGACTTTCTCAAAGGTTTGGAAGCAGCCTCACTCAGACCTAAATTGATTTTACCAACCTCCCACGCTTTGGTTGTCGTGCATATAAACTCATTGACCCTAAACCAGGCAAATTCGAGCCAAGGGCAGAAATGGGCTGGTTTGTAGGATTTCAAAAGAATACTAACAAAAACTTTTTCATCTATCACCCCCATTGGACACCAGCGCAAGGGTGGAAATGGTCTGAAAGCATTACCCCTCACGCATCCTTTAACGAAGACACAGTTTTTGGCGATGAACTAAACTCTATAGAACGCCAGCATACTACCAGCTACTGGGCAAATCTCAGTTCCTCTTCTTCTCGGAGCCACCATCGACCCAGCCGCCATATCCATCGCATGACCATACGAGCAACAACACACACATCACGGCCTCAACCCACTTCACAACCATCGTCACCACCCATCAATTCACTGCAGAAAATCAGAGGGGAGCATCCGCCGTCTACACCTCACCACCCCACAGTCCACCATGGAATCTGTAGAGTCATATGACTCACATGACTCACATCCACCAAACTCTATCATCAACCATCACAATCAGATTCACACGATATTTATACTGTCCCCAATTCGCCAGAATATGATAAATTTTCCTTCGCATTCAACAGATCTGCAAGTCGTTTCAAGGCCAAGCCACCAACTTGCGGATCAGAGGGAGATACCCGCTGCGGAAATTTCGGACTATGAAGCAGAATCGACTGAGCAGGATGAACATCTTGACCACGTCATGACTGGATGGGATCCAGTACAAACCAGTGGCCGGTACCAAGCGTCCTCACTCACCAGAAGACGGCATTACTAGGTCACAACGCGAGTAGAGCAGTCAAGCGTGTTGACTATTATCGACTACACCATGGCATGACTGCACAAGCATCAACTGACCCACAAACATGGGACGAAGCAATGTCCAGCCCAGAAGCCCCACATTGGAAAAAAGCAGCTGAAGAAGAATTCCAATCTCTGAAGCAGAAGGGAGCCATACGGATAATCCCACACTCGCAACTACCCAAAGGCCGCAAGCCATAAAATGCAAGTGGGGTATTTAAAAAGAAGTTTTCTCGCAAACGGCGACATAGAAAAATATAAGGCTCGCTGCACAGCTAAGGGCTTTACTCAGCGACAAGGCATTGACTACCATGAAACCTTCGCTCCCACACCTAGACCTGAAACAGGACGAATCATTCTCGTTTCTTGCACATAAACTAGGCTGGCATAGAAAACAAGGTGACGGTACCAACTGCATTCCTCAACCCTGACCTCAATAATTGACTTGTTTATCGGAACTTCCAAGAGGATACGAGAAAGATGGCTACGTCATCCGACTCTGCAAAGGCCTTTATGGACTAAAACAAGCAGCATCATTGTGGTATGATGATGCCAAAGTCAACACTCGCACAGCTGGGTTTATCTCCTACTATGTCTGGTATCTTGTCTTTACACTAACAGTGAAAAGGATATCTTTGTACTGATGCATGTTGATGACTTTCAAGTAGTAAGTCCACATCAGTCAAAGATAGACCTACTAATGAGTGCATTATATCGTAAAATATAACCTCAAGACTGTTTAGTACGGATCTTTTCCTCGGCATAGAGATCAGCCATCCAGCCCCCGAGACTCTCAAACTCTCTCAAGGCCAATACGCGCGCACACTGCTGAACAGACACGGTCTCACTGACTGCAAGCCTGCCAACACGCCCATGGAGCGCATGATGGAAGCAAACAATGAGTTGTGCACTCTACATGAAAAGACAGAGTACAACTCATGCATTGGAGGACTACAATATCTCTCAAACAACAAGAGACCAGACATTGCACTTGCAGTCAATCATCTCGCAAGATTCCTGGTTAATCCATCAAATGAACACATGCAGGCCGCACGTCAAATACTCCGGTACATTGCCAAGGACCCTGACCAAGGTATAACATTCAACAAAGGCAACAATCAAGCAACTCTCGAAGCATACACAGACGCAGACTTTGCAGCCGACCCATCAACTAGCCAGTTAACATCTGGAATGCTAATCAGATTGTCGTCAGGTCCTATCAGCTGGAAATCGCATCTGCAACGAGAGGTCGTCCTGTCCACTACTGAGGCGGAGTACTTGGCAGCTACTGAAACCTGCCGCCAGCTCCAGTGGGTCAAGTCACTAATCCAAGAGCTGGGTCTCACTAGACACATTGATGGGGCTGCATGCACCAACCTTCATGTGGACAATAAATCAGCAATCTCGCTAATCAAAAACCACGACAACCATAAGCGGTCTAAGCATATAGCGCTCAGGAACTTCTATTGCCGTGAACAGCACCAGAATGGCAAGATAACTGTTACCTATGTCCCGTCCAACCTTCAGCTTGCTGACGCACTAACAAAGGTTAAATCGCCAGTGCCAATCCACTAACCAGGCTAGACAGAGGTCGTTACCGACAGAGGGAGTGTTGTGCCTGGGAGCATAGTGGACATGGCAAGGCTGCATAAGCAGCAGATGAGGTGACACCACCGAGGCTAGGATGAAGTGTTGGGACTAGTTAGGCGAGGTGTGGGTCCCACGAGACTTGATGTGTGCATTGTTTGCTCTGTTGGCGCACGGATGATTTTAGAAGTATAAGTAGGCTTAGATTCGCCACTTTTGTTAGATATCATTCTCATCATCTTTCAATTCAATCTTACATTCCTGCCATACGCGCAATTGCCTGTTCTACTCAAGCATTTGAATCCTTTTAGTAACTCTGCGCAAGTGTACGTACCCCATCATATACTTAGTAAAACACTAATTCCCGCTGGAATGTAGCACATTTTGTACCATTTGGCCGAATAAGTTCTACATCACCATATATAGGCGGCCAGTATAAGCTATATCCTTGGGACTCTAGTTGAGATGTTGACAAGATACAATTCTTTTGCAATGGGAGGTGGATCGCACCTTTCAGGATTTCTGTTTTACCATCATACGTGGGAAATAATAGATCACCTTTGCCAGAGGTCGATATCTGGCTACCTCGGGCTACAAAGACGGTCTGTGGAGATTTAGAATAGGTGGAAAAATCATTTACATTGGGTGTGACATAAAAGTCAGCACCGGTATCTAGCTGGTTTTCAAGGTTATCACTTAATTTATTTAAAGACAGAATTTTCTTCTGATTCTTATCACCGTTACCTTTGTGATTTCCATTGCGATCTCTAATCTTCTTTCTACATTCTATCTCCTTGTGCCCAGTTTTATGACAGTAATTGTATGTGAGTTTAAGGTTTTGTTTAGCAGAGGATTTGGAGCCAACGTCAGAGGTCCACTGAAGTCACTCGGCAATTATATTGTCAAAAGAAGATTCTCAACACCGATTTGCAAGATCAGATTGGAGCTTGGAGAGGTGAGAAAGGAGAAGGTTTTTGATGTGAAATTATCAGAAATTGTGAGGTGGTGTCAAGTTTCTAGCCTGCACGTGATAATTATAGTAAGAATCGCCGGGATAAAGAGCGATTGTGGGGCTTAGAGGGAAGTGATTACTAAGGAGTGGTTGGTGACTAGGTGGTGGTTGATGACTAAGTGGTGGGTGGTGGCTTAGGAGTGGGTAGTAGAAGTGGGTGGTGACTAAGTGGTGGGTAGGGTAAGGGTAATAGTTGAGACAAAGAACTAAACGTGCCCCGCCAATCCCGATGGGAGACCTGTACTATATACATAAAGCTTCGCAAAAAAGGAACAAACGCGCTAGCAAAGATTTCGATTAACAATACCTCAGGCATTTATAACCTTGAATCCTTACAGGTGGAATGTGAGAAAAGGATGAGGATAAAAGTTAAATAAAGATTAGAAAAGCTCCTGCCTTTTCAAGAAGTTGTAAAGAGATAAATTATAACGATAAAAACGAGTTCAACAATGATGAATTTGGTGATGTCAAATCTGGTATTCCTTCTTCTCTGTCCCCCCATAAAGCCTTCTAAGGTACATGTATCTATATTCTTCTAGTTTCATGAGCATTCCAGCATTAAAACAAACTGTAACATGTCCGACTCGAAATTGGCATATGAGTCGCTGACTGAAACCTCTGTTGATAAACCAGAGCTGAAACAAAAGTTCTTAACACAAGATGTCTCGTACCTGAGAAGTGATGGGATAATGAGCGCGGCGTTGAGAAATCGCGACTGAGATAACACGGACCACATAACAACCAATGAAACTAATATTAACGCCCTAATTCCACTCTAGCGTATGTTTAGAGGTGAAACTTATTTCTCACAGAAATAATACTTCTGGGGTAATCGGCGAATGCTCTTTAAGTTGAGTGTATCTTCTTTGATATTCTTTGATGAATGCTTGTACAGTTGTATTTTTCTCTGGTTGAAATGTGTAAAATCGGTTTGTGATTTTGAGAACATTTGACTTAGCTGTTGCTTGAGACAATATGACAATTTCCGAAAGAATAGTACGCGCAGAAGCGCTAGGAGACGTATGTACGCTAGGTGCAGTTTCTCGCAGCTTGCTGACCCACCATCCTGACCACATGTAGGTTGCTCTATTGTAGTGTAATGGCCCAAGGAATGCCGCTGAGGTTTGTGACAAGTAAATATGTCACAGGGCTGAAGCCTGACCCTAGTTAGGCTAATGCCTAACCACATAAAAATTAATTAGCCGAGCAAATTATGCATAATACTTTTTGTTAATTTTATTAATAATGGGCCGAGAGCGGAACCTAGCAACATCATCTTATCCAGGAATATAAACAAAACAAATTGACAACCTCAGCCGAGTCATACAACATCCTGGAAGAAGATTCCATTATGCTTGAAATTAGGTACTCCATGAACGACTAATCTAAGCTCCATTATGGTTTAATATAATGTAATGATGGCAATGGAAATAGAAGGAGATAAGGGAAGGAGTCATAAGTTTGGACAGGGAGATTTTATTTCATTCAATTTGGTCATCAAGAGATACAAGATTCTCGAAATGTAGATAAATAAGAGAGAAACTTCTTAGATTACTTTCCTCTTCACTTCAAGATATTCTAGTATATAGCTCTGAGTAGTTTGTGAATAACAATTACTTTAAGACAGTTACAATATGAGCCGTTTGATAGACTCATACCAATGATTCCAGTTAGCGCCCTTAAAGATGGGAATTGGTGTCTGTCAAATACCTAGGTGTCTGATCCCTCACGTTTACAGTTCGGAGTATTGGAGTATTCGAGTTTCGGGGTTTCGGGGTTTCTTTGCGTGTTCAGATACGGTCAGATGTTTTTCTATATCGGGTCACTATTTATCTCATTCGTATTTATTTTGAGATACGATGGCGAATATTTGACATTTTCACTACAGGTAGCTCATCTCAAATTGTATATATCATAGTTCTATCTTGTACCCTAGAGTCTCAACGCTTTGTTCTTTGTCATTTATTAGACCTTCAGAATTTACTCTTTATCTTCTTAAATTACCCTTCAGACCTTTAGACCTTTAGACCTTAGACCTCCAGACCTTCCAATCCTCAAACCTTAGACAGATTCTGTCGAGTCACGCAAAGCCCACTATCGTGACATTACAAAGCGTCCTAAAATTTCAAATAATGAACATTTTCAACCGACAGCCAGAAACATCCAATTCATACCAAGCTCCATTTGATAACGAGACCGATATGGAAAGTAACCCAGGCCATCAGTCAGCTGCCTCAGTATCCCAACCTCCAGGACCATCACCCTCTCAGTTTCGAATGCTACCACCTGACCTTTGGAACATCCCCTATCTGAATAACTTACCTCAAACTTTATAAGCTGCAATTGAGTTAGACCCAGAGAGGGTAAGTTGTCTATTTGGTGCTCAAAATCAATATGTACCTCCACCGCCCCAGCATCCAGTACCATTTTATTCTACTTCACCTGACCCAGCGTTGCAGCTACCTTCTGTCTACCGCATTCAAGCCCCTCCTTTGACTCCTTACGACGGACAGCCATCAACCTTGCGCTCTTTCTGTTCGCAATTGATGAATCAAATTCGAAGCAATCCAGGGCAATTCCCTTCTAAAATATCCAAAGTATACTTTGCCTACCAATGCCTTGGTCCAGGTGCAATCTAAAAGTTAAGATCCTCGTTTAGATGCCTAGAGGACCCCTCGATACCAGAAGAAATTACTACGTTAGCCCAATTTATTTCCGCGCTTAAACAACGCTGCCAAGACCCAGCCTGTGAAGACCAGGCAACGCAGTTTATCGAGACGCTGTACCAAAGGAACATGAAATTCCATGATTTTATTACGATATTTGAAGATAACATGGCGGACTCGGCATATAGCGAGTTTGATAAGTCTCATTGGAGAAAAATGTTGTACAGACGGCTGTCGAAAGAACTTCGAGTCCTCTTGGACGCGGCCTCAGATTTCCCGACTGAGTATCAAGCATTCGTGAACTACTTGCGAGAAAAGGATGCAGTAAACCAGTCCATGAAAAGTTTACCAGGACCATTCTCATCAGCAGGAGCACAAAAACCACCTTTCTTTTCCCCCGTCCATTCCCAGCTCTATGACACCATTTTTCCAATCAACAAATCCGTCAGTGTTAACCGTTTCTCAAGGTGGTACAGCAATGGACCTTGACATGGTTTCTCGAGAGAAAGGACCAGACGGTAAACTAAGCCCCGCAAGCTAAGGACGCCCGGAGAACACTAGGCCGATGTGTTTGGTGTAATCAGACAGGCCATATTGCAATAAATTGTCCCTTAGGATCACGGAATGTTAAAACCGCTATGATGGGTAAGGTCACTGAATCAGAGGAGAATTTAAAAGAGGTAGTGCAACAGTAAGTCGCATTGTGGAGTCATTATTGGTTTGACATGCAGGAATTTCAGACTTGTCGACTTCTCGTCATACGTATATACATGGACAGATAGAAAATGAGAACTTGATTGCCCTCGTGGACACCGGGCGCTTCTGGTTTTGCTTTTGTATCCACCGCTCTCTGTACTCGCCTTCAGATCAAACCCGTCCCTCTTTCGTCTCCTATTTTCCTCGTAGGCTTCGAAGGAAAGTAGAGGTCCAAGATTACGCTTGAAGCTTCTTTCCGCCTGTCCCTTGGTAATCACGTGGAAAAACTCTCCGCATACGTGGCCGAGGAATGTAAGTAAGACCTCATCCTGGGGCTCCCTTGGTTAGAAAAGCATGAGCCATATGTAAATTGGAGAGAACATACTATAACCTTCAGAGAACCATACCTAGAAAAGGCTTGTTGTTGTTTTGAAACAACTATTCCATACATAAACTCCTCAACTCTAAGACCGACCCCAACAAAACTGTTGCAAACAAAAAAGAATTTCTCTAAAAAAGAATCACTTTCACCCCTTCTTAACAAACCTGCAGCAGTGTCTGCTCCAGTTTTTGCTGTGACCTGTCAACAAGTAGGAAGTGACCCTTTTGCTCTTAGCCTACGCGATCTTGATCTCCTCAGTTAGACACCTATGCAACTTTTGGCAACGATTCAAGTAGGAAACACGGTTAAAACTATTCCAAGACGCCAACCCCAGAAATGTTTTGCCCCCTCAGTACCAGGAGTTCCTTGATGTTTTCGATCGGAACCAAGCTAATGTACTGCCACCTCATCGGCTATGGGTCCACCCTATAGATCTCCAACAAGGAAAGCAACCACCTGCATCGAGGCCTTACTCTATGAATCACCACGAGCTTAAAGCTCTTCTCGAGTATCTAGATACGGAATTTTCGAAAGGTTTTGTACGTGTATCTCGCTCCCCGGCAGCAGCGCCAGTCCTCTTTGTAAATAAATCCAACGGAGACCTTTGGTTTTGCATTGATTACCGCGGCCTGAACGCTATTTTGGTTAGAAATCGCTACTCCCTTCCTTTAATATCCGAAACTCTAAGCCAACTATCCAAAGCCAGATACTATACTAAGCTTGACATAATATCCGCGTTCAATAAACTCCGAATCAGAGAGGGAGATGAATGGAAAGCCGCATTTACATATCGATACGGCCTTTTCGAACCACTTGTTCTTCTATTTGGTCTTTCAAATGGCCCGGCTTTATTTCAAGCTTATATAAACCATGCGCTCCGTGGATACTTAGATCAATTTTGTACTGCCTATATGGACAACATCTTGATCTATTCAGAAAATATAGAAGAGCATTGGAATCATGTGAAATCTATTCTCCAGCGCCTTCACGAACATGGTCTGCAAGCAGATATCTCAAAATGTAGTTTTGAAACCACCCAAGTTACGTACCTAGGCTTAATCATATTGACAAAAGGCATAGCAATGGATCCAAAGAAAGTTTCCTGTGTGCAGGAGTGGCCAACTCCACAATCACTTCGTGATGTGCAGGGGTTCCAGGGTTTGCAAATTTTTATCGACAATTTATCCCAGAATTCTCCTGGCTAGCAACTCCACTCACTAAATTAACAAAAAAAGATATCCCATTTATCTGAGATAAATTCTGCGAGTCTTCATTTTTTAGAATTAAGCAAGCGTTTAAGGAGGGATCGATGCTGGCACATTTCGACTCCCAACTTCAGACTGTGCTGGAAACGGATGTGTCAGGAAAGCCTCTACTGTATAATATATATATGGAGATTGCCAAACCATAGTGTTCTATGATTCTGGTCTGGTCTTTTAGCCAAGTGGTAATGCATCTATCTCGTGTATTATGTAGGACAGCATCCATAGCCTGACATCACGGGTCTTGTTCTTGCTCTTGTCCGCTGTCTACATGCCTCTCATGACAGGATGCCTCAGATTTTGTTACTGCAGCAGTTTTATCTCAATATGATAGCTCAGGAGTACTCTGACCCGTAGCTTTCATGTCGAAGATGCTCCCGACGGAGTGCAATTATGACATCTATGACAAGGAGCTGCTAGCAATTGTTAACGCTTTCGAAAATTGGACGGCTGAGATGGGCTCTATAGAGGCATCGACCTTAGTTCTCACTGATCATAAAAATCTTGAGTATTTCACGACGACAAAAAATTTTAATCGAAGACAGGCTAGATGGAATGAGCTCTTAGCAAACTACGATTTTAAAATTGTATTCAGGCCCGGGAAAAATTCCGGAAAGCCCGACGTCCCAACTAGGATTAGCGCTGATAGGCCTTCGACTAGTGGAGACGAGCAAAACCAACACCAGCATCAGTTATTAA
>CM059598.1:1867722-1881852 GCA_030378345.1 Podosphaera fusca
TGCCTCCTCCTCCTAAGGAGCACTTTCCCCCATCCATCAACTCACACTCTCGCCTCCTCCCGGCTTCCCTGTTTCCAACGTAAACAATTCCATCTTCTTTTCTTTTCTTCTCAGAATTCCTCGTGTAAACTAATCCATCCATCGAAAAAAAATCCATCCTTTAAACTCCCTTCGATTAATCCCTCGGATTTCGTTTATAAATCGTCCAGTAGACGTGGTTGAAAAGAAGAAGAAAAAGAGTCAAAAAATTGGGTTCATCCACGTTGTTGTTTTTGAGTGTTTTTGATCGAAGATTCCTCGGCCAAGAGGAGAGTAGGAGAGTGAATCGGAGAGAGAGATCGAAAGATTGAGAGAGAGAGGTATGAAGAGTAGAAAAAAGGAAGTAAAGTTGTTTAAATGAATGTTTTTTTTTTGTTGTTGTTTTGTGGTTTTGATTGTTTAGGTCGAAAGAGAGAAAGAGAGAGAGAGTCGAGTTGAGAAGTTGTATTATTTAGAGGTCCATACCGAGAAGGAGGTAAGCCGGATTAGGGTTCAAACCTTGATCCTTCAAAACGGTACAACCAATGTACATCAACTGATGAACCACGTTTCCCAACTTCTCTCGGTCGTTTACCCTTTTCGAGGACACAGGACGACTCCAGTACAACCGAATTCTTCTTCTGCTTGATCCAAGACTGAACATACTAGATCCCTCAATTCAACGTCACCTTCGGAAGTGAAAACCTCGAGGGATGAAAACGTATAAGGTACGTTGTCCTGCGACGAGGTTATCGACGATGACTCCTTTGTTTCGATTGATCGTCACCGATCGTAGACGAGAGATCGACTGAGAAGGAAGGGAATGAATGGGATCGAGGAAGTTTGAGGGAAGACGGTCGAGAGGAGAGTAGGTCGAACGATCTCGAGCGATTCGCTTCTCCGGCGATCGGAAGGAGGACTCAAGAGCGGAGTCGCAAGTTCCAATTGACGTTGGATCGAGAACTTGTTGTTGTGGTTCGTGAGGTTCGACGAAGTGATCGAGTCGGAAGGGGAAGAAGGAGCGGAGGAAGGAGGAGAAGGAGGGAAAATGGATTGGTACGAAGGAGGAGAGTGAGTTGAAGGTGTTGTCATCGTTGTCGGAAAGGGAAGAGGAAGAGTAGGCCGAGGAAGACGAAGGAGAAGTTGAAAGTGAAATCGGAGCGGAAGAAACGGAAACGTTGTAGGTCGCAGGCTGTCACCTGCGATCGTACACCCGCCCTCTTTGAGAGAGGGCTACCAGGGATTTCGGCTACCTTAGCGACGTCAGGGACGCCGTTCTACCGCTGTATCATTCGGGAGAGGAGAGAGTCAGTTTGAATCGAGATGAATCGAAGGGAAAGGAGTGTAGACTTACGCCTGGCCAACGTAGTGTAGATGGGTTGAGCTGCTCCAACAGCAGCGTTTACTGACTCAGGTGCGCCGACTCCAAGTTGAAGACCGACGCGCGAGCTATACGAGAGAGGAAGTGAGAGTCAGTCGAAAAGGTGTGCCTGAATCGGTAAGATGAACGAGATGAGATGAGAGTGAAAAGTGAAAGATGTACCGATTAGAGGGTTTGATATTGGATTGATTGGACATGGTTAACAACTGCCAGTGTTCTGGATGGGAGGGGGGGCCTTGATTGACAGAGAGGGGCACGCGAACTCGGTGGCGTGCAACGGGACACTTCCGTCAAGCTATTGCGACTCTTGGTGTCAGTAACGAGTGACACTATCAAATTGAGAAGAGATTACTCACAAGCGAGGGTGCAGAGAGAGCGGTAGAGCGAGGTAAGAAGATGAGGAGATGAGAGAGAAGGGAAGAGAAGAAGAGAAGAGAGGGAAAATTGGCTCGGCTTTTTCGAACCGTCGTCAAGAACGTTCGTCAACCAACTTCCCACTCGAACTTCAATCATGTTACTCTTACGAACCACAACTAGAATACTCTCACCATGTACATGTACGCCTCGACTACGACTCTTCTCCACTTCAACTTCACCACCTCCTTCTCTCCTCGTTCAAACCAACAATTCTCACGAGATGATCACACCAACGTAACTCCCACCATCCTCTCGAAACTAGATCGTAACCTCCATCTCAACCCACACCATCCCATTGGAATCCTCCGTACCTTGATCGAACAACATTTCCACTCCTTCACTCACCTCAACTCTCTCTCTCCCATCGTCACCGTCGAACAAAACTTTGACGACCTAGGATTCCCTCGAGATCATCCCGGGAGAAGCTTGACGGATAGCTACTACTTGAATCGAAGTTACATGTTGAGAACTCATACTTCGGCTCATGAAGTTGAACAATTTCGAAAAGGCGAAGAACGGTTCTTGTTGACGGCAGATGTTTACAGGAGGGATGAAATCGATCGAAGTCATTATCCAGTGTTTCATCAAATGGAAGGTTGTAACGTCGTCGATCTCACCGCTGGGAAAGGGGGAATTGAACGATTCGAACGGGAGAACGAAGAAATGGAAAGAATGTTGAATCAAGCAAACATCGTTATCGAAGATCCAACGAGGGATGTCACTTCGACGAACCCGTATCAACGAGAACATGATCCGAAAGTGGCCCGAATCATTTCTCAACATTTGAAAAACAGTCTCAATGGACTCGTGTTACATCTGTTCGAAGGGTTGAATGGAGATGGTAACGATGGACCGTTACAGGTGAGATGGATCGAAGCGACTTTTCCATGGACGGCACCGAGTTATGAAGTCGAAGTCATGTACAATGGGAAATGGTTGGAGATTTTAGGTTGTGGAGTTGTGCGACAAGATACTCTTGCGAGATCAGGCACGTTCCTTCTCGCCGTTCGAATACGAGGAAAAATCAACTGACGAGAGAAAGTTGTCCGAGTAGGTGTACCACAAAAATCAGGGTGGGCCTTTGGATTAGGATTAGAACGAATCGCCATGGTCCTCTTTTCAATTCCCGACATTCGACTCTTCTGGTCTCAAGATCCTCGATTCCTCAATCAATTCTCTTCCTCCTCTTCTCCTCAAGCGACTTCTTCGTCATCATCAACAACGAAGACAAGTAGTAGAGGAATGATTACTACTTTCAAACCTTATTCGAAATATCCTGAATGTTACAAAGATTTAGCATTTTGGTTACCTATTACTATTCCCAAAGAAGGAGATGGTCATCAAGGAGGAAATATGGGAGGAGGGAAGAAATGGCATGAAAATGATTTCATGGAATTGGTTCGAGATGAAGCAGGTGATTTAGTTGAAGGCGTTCAACTCGTATGTTTACACATCTATCTCTCCTCTCCTTTCTTTCCGCTTTTTACACTCGTGTTCGTACCATTACGTGTGCATGTACGAATAAGCTAACACATCTATCTGGTTGAAAATATCGTCGTTTAGATTGATCAATTCATTCATCCAAAGACGAAGAGAGAATCTCGTTGTTATCGATTAAATTATAGATCGATGGATCGGTAAGAGCTTTTCCCACTTCCGTTGATCCTTGATTTTTCCTACTTCTTTCTGATTCTTTCGATACGAGCCGATTGACCGTAATTCTCACTCTGTTTTATCACGACTAAAACAGATCTCTCTCAAACGAAGAAGTAAACAAGATTCAAACGAGGATCAACGAAAGGGTTCAAGAAGAGATGAAAGTTGAAGTACGATAATATTAACTAGTATAAGAATGGAACCTTCATCGTCCTATTCGTTTCGGTGAATCTCGAGAGAAGAGAAGAGAGAGAACAATTCTACCACATCTTCATTTTTCTTTTCTCTCTTCGTGCAGGAGATACAGATAGAAAGAAGAGGAAAGCGAAATTGCGAGAGGGTATATATAACAAATTGCGATTCGTAGGAAAAAGCATGGAACCGAAAGATCGGATAAAGAAAAGAAGAGAAAAAGGCAACAAGAACGGGTATGTTTGTAAATTTGTACCGAGAAATAGAGAGAGAGCAAGAGAGAGAAAGGGAAACAAAATACAACAAAAGGGTTATAGAGGAGAAAAAAAAACCACTAAGGAAGGAGAGGAAAGGAAGGATAGAAACAGATACGTAGGATTGATGGATTGCGAGGAGGAGATGATACGTAATAGTCGTTTTTGTCTTCAGAGGAAATATTCGATCTGTACAAGCATTATAGCGATTTTTGATCAGCATTACTGAATCGCAACCAGACCAGAGGAAGAGTAGAGAGAGAACGTACATTTGCAGGAGTTGCGGTATGAGTTGATTTTGAGGCCCATCTCTTTCATTCTCCGGAGCGGCATCGAACACGTTGAAATGTTTCTCCCCATTCGGTCCCACTTCGAGGATACTTGCCATGTTTCCACAACGGTAACAATAATTCGGTGCACTCCATACTGTCGACAACTTGTCGTCGTACAAGACGGAGAATCCTTCCATGCAGAGTTGATGGGCTCGGAGAATGTGTACCATGTTGTTGGAATCTAGGAATTTTTTAACGACTTGGGATCCAAAGGTGTAACCAGCTCCACTGATTTCCAAATGTTTCGAGTCAGTCATACGTCGAGAAACAGATATATAGAGAGAGATGGTATGTCATACCGAGGAGAGATTGAGAATTCTTCTTTATCGGGATCTGGATCTGACCAAACTAAATCTGCCATAGGTCCTTCGTGAGGAATCTCTAATTACGTGCAGAGGGAGAGGAAGGGAGTTAGTGGCGTTGATGTGATAGATGGAAGAAAGATGAGTAAAGGAGTAATGGGTTCGGAAATGAAAGCGATGAAAAGACGAACCTCTGAATCGATCGATAATCTTAATCTGATCTAGAGTATGTACTGATGGTGATAGACCTGTTACGAACAAAAAGCACAAAGCGGCAGTGAAGTGAAGTTAGGATCAGTTAACTTTGTTCTTTCTGTTAAAACGCTTTTCGATAGTTCCGAGTTGAGAGAAACACGATCCGCGGGAGATGCTCATAGAGAGAGAGTATAGAGAGAGAGCAAGGTGTAGTGCTTACCACCATGTACACAGAATATCCGATCATCGATCACGACTGACAACGTCAAGAAATCAAACATATCGGTAAAGTAAGTCCAAACGCTGGGACTTCCATACTTTCTAACGCATTCTGCATAAAATCCATAAGTCTAACCCTCTACTATATCAGTTTAATCGTACTTGGAATAGAGATAGAAAGAGAGAGAGAGATTAGACGTTACTTGAGTTACAGCTCTCGATTCATGATTCCCTCTAATCAATTGTACTCGATCTGGATACCTCAACTTCAAACATGTCAAGAGAGAGATCGTCTCGACTGAGAACAATCCTCTGTCGACGTAATCTCCCAAGAATAAGTAGTTGGTATGGGGAGAGTAACCACCTATTCGAAAGATTTCAATCAAATCGTAGAATTGTCTAATCCATTCACACTTCGAGTTAGCTACGAGTGTCTGAGTGGATAGAGAGAGTATAGAACGTTACGCACCCGTGGATGTCTCCTACCACGGTAACGGGTGCTTGAATGTGTACAACGTTTGATTCCCTCATCAACAATTCTTTCGTCTTCTCACAGATCTCTTTCAATAGAGCTTCCCCGAGTAACTTCTTCCTCAACAAGATCGATATAGCTCCATCCAAGTCCAACATTTGAAGAGTGAGAAGTGATGTGGCGGAAGAAGATTGAGGTCGAGTTGATCAACCCGACGAACGGTTCCTTCTCCTCTTCTTTCCATCTCCCCACTCACTCTCAATCACCAGAATGTAAACCGATGCCATCAAGTTCATTCCTCGAAGGAGTTCTATCATCCCTCTCAACCCCGATAACCGATTCCCAACTATCCCTCCTCTCGTCTCTCGTCTCCCCCGAAACTCTCAAACAATCTCTCGATTTGATCGATAAAGATCAAGTAATACGTATACATTTATCGAATCATCGCAAAGGTTGTTTCTATCAAGTACAAGGTAGTAGTGAAAATAGTTATACGGTACATCCTGAATTGAAGGGAGGAGGTTATTGTCCTTGTCCGGCTTTCTCTCAAAATGTAATTGTCAAGAGGGATAAAGTTATCGTAAATGTTTTCACTTTCTTTCCTCTCTCTGTTCAAGATTACGACGAAGTTAGATCGTTGACCAGAAGATTCGTGAAACAGTGTAAACATCTTTTAGCCTGTCGAATTGCCGATAAATCTCTCATCCCTCCTTTTCGTCTTCCTCAACTTCCGCACAAGAAGACGCAAATTACGACTTCTTCTTCTTCGTACCGTCAAAGGAGGAACGATCATAATCAACAAGATGTGGGGAACTACGAAGATCAGAGGGAAAGGAAACGATTCAAGAGGGAATCGGAATCAGTCTTTGGAGGGGATGGAGAGAGAATGGAAAGGGTCGGGAAAGATCACACAAGAACGAAGACGACGTACTTTCTCGTCGAATCGATCATCCGGAAGGGAGCACGATCAAAGATAATCAATCGTTAGAAGAGTATGAGGATGAAGAAGAAGAAGGAATGAAGAAACCGATCCTCTCATTAACGACATCTTTCGTCGAAATGAACGATGTGGGACGTGGGCAGAGGAACGCAAGTACTGCATGGAATGAGAAGAAAATTTCATTAAAATGGGTCGCGGGATGGAGTACCAAGTTTGGACAGAATTTACCTACTGTTACAACAACGAATACGACGAGTACTACCACTACGGGTTAAATTGAGTATCTTCAAGGAAAACTACGCCCTACCACTGAAGAAAATGAGCTAGTGATGAATGCTATGAATTTCAATTTTCAGTGGACATCTCTCGAATTCGATTTGCCGATGTATCTACCTCGACTTGAGAATTCTTCTTTCTCGAGAGAGAGAGAAATCCTTTTTTCGTTCGGGTCAAGAATGTTTCGAAACGGGAGAGAATGTGGACAGGAAGGGGGAAGTTTCGTTCTATATTGCGAAAAAAGGTAGAAAAAGGAACAAGAAAAACGAGTACTGTAAAAACAATGAAACGCAAAAAGAGCAAAGACACAAGAACGAATGTGAATACAGTCGAAAGGAACGTTCCGGCGTTGAAGGAAAGGAGCGGAGGAAGAATACAGTATGCGGGTATACATAATCGTTAATACCACGAAAAAACCCATAAAAAGTCCTCTCCCTCTGAATTTTTTCAAACTCCAATTTCACTTTCCAAAGCTTTCGCGTAATAATCACCTGCCAAAATCGGTTCATATCGAGTCGATCCATCTGCGGGGTTTTCGAGACCTGGGATACAGGAGATCATTGCCGTTGGATCGGGCTACAGTTTTGGAGATGCAAAACGACAATGTGTCAATATCGAAGCGAAGAAATGATCATGTTTTAGCCAATCCGTCGTTACAATCGACAAAGATCACAGTGAATCAAAGAGATCGGAGAGGGAAGTAGAAGAAGAAGAGAAAGAGAAAGAACTTACGTTACAAAAATAAGCAACACTACGTCTAGTCCTCGTCAATCCAGTTCTAGGATCATCAGTTTTCGGATCTAACGGTAAAATCGCTCGATGAATCGTTGATTTGAGTAGGTCGTTGGACCATCGAGAGAGGATGTCTCCACTGTTAGTATATTCGATGAAATCGAGTGAGTTAGTCTTAGTTTAAATCCGAAAGGAGAGAAGAGAAGGAGAGGAGAAGGAAGGAAGGAAAGAGAGACGTTAAATTACATATTGATTACGAAAGTATCAGGTTTAGGAACGACGTTTGCCCATTGTCCATCTGGACCGGTCACTTGTAAACCTCCGGTAGAATCTTGCCATAGTAAAGTAATCTAGAGAGCGTTGAGGAAGTTTGGTGATTGTCAGAATTGAGAGCGAGAGCGAGAGAGAGAGATAGAGAGAGAGAAAGGGAAAGAAACTTTACGGTTCCAAAATCTGTATGACTACCAATTCTAGTTTCCCCCTCTTGATTCGAACGTTTCGTAGGAGGATAATGCAACAATCTCAAACAATGACTTCTCGTTTGAATCGAAGGTAGGAAGTAATCTTTGTCGAGGTTGAGAGATATCGCGAGGAGTGACATGATTCGGAGGTGTAAATTGTGACAGGAGAGATGGAACTCGTTCATCGTCTAAAGACGGTATAGAGAGATTGAGTTAAATTTCCTACGGCTTGGAGAGAGGAGAAGAGAGAAGAGGAAGAATGTAGTTACATCTTTGAACCCAGGTAAATCTTGTTCGTTAGGCCAATGTTCAGGATAATCTGGATCGATATCGTTTCCAATTTCCATCGTTTCTCTGGAGAGAAGCATCAAGAGAATGACACTCGTGAGAATCAGCATTCTTAGAAGCAAATCGATTCCTCTTGTACGATAAAGACAGAAGATCCCCACCTACTTTTGATCCCTTTCAACCACGACCTCCTTCATTTCCTCGATTCCCTCTCCTCCATCGTCCCTCGTCGAACCGTTCAAGTTGACCTGAGTAGACAAACTCGCTTGTTCCCTTCCGAACGAAAGGTACCCTCGATTCGCTTTACTGCTTGTGTAAGCTAAGGAATCTTTCGTTGAAGTGGGGAGGGAAAAGAATCGTTCGTTCTGTTCACCGAGCGAGAGAGGAGTCGTCGATAGAGTCAATAAGGGGTTCGAGTTGAGAAAGAGAGGAGAACCGAGCGGTCGGAGAGTAAAAGAGAGAGTTGAACGTACATATTCAAACACTCTGTCGACTAATTCTTTCGAAACGATAGATTCATAACCTCTGATGTACAAAAACCCGACTTCGGTTGAACTTTGACGCAATTGTTGAGCGAGAGAGAGAGTTTCGGTGAGAGTTGAAGTGTTGGAGAGGTAAGATGATAGATCTAAGGTGTTGAGTAGATCTGACATGGTTGTGATTCGAAAACAGAAGCAGCTGTTTTGAGGAGGGAGACGAGAATGCAAGTGAATAGAAGAAAGAACAAAGGGAGGAGCGAACCCTGCGAAAGAGAGTTCCGAGCAAAAGTTTCTTCCTCATCATTCAACTTGATTCCAAGGATGCCACAAGCACCACCACCTTTAGCACCTACAGGAGAAGAAGCCATCTATCAGACTATCGATGTCACTCCACAAGGACTAGCTGAAGGAGAAGGAGAAGGACAAGATTCACTTGAACAAGCTTACGAGATTCAACTGACCGTCCAAGAAATACAACGAGGGAACTACCAACGAATTGGATTACAATTCGCAGATGAACAATTGAGGGATGCAGTACCCGTTTATCGATTGTTGAGATCGAGGTTGGAGAGGGACAAGGAATTGTATGTCATGGCCGATACAACTTATGGAAGTTGTTGTGTAGATGAAGTTGCCGCTCAACATGTTGATGCTGATTTTATCGTACATTATGGTCATACTTGTTTATCACCGTAAGTTCATCTTGCTTATTCTCCTGCAACTTCTCACTTATGATTTCAATTCGTTTCGAATCGATATAGTACCGCCCGTTTGCCAGTTCTCTACATCCTTACGAAACGACAAATCGATCCCGTACATGCCGCATCTTCGGTCGCTTCTACTTCTCGATCTTCTCTCGACGAAGATCCTCCGAAAGCGATGATCGTTTTTTACGATGTTGGGTATACTCATAAAGCTCGTACGTTTCTAGATACATCCTTTCTAAACTCTATTCTCATGGAGAAATACTGATCGAAAAGAGGTTTGAACTTACAGATCTCGTAGCGGAAGAATTGAGAGTTCAATTCGGAGATCGATTTCCAGTCGTACTCTCTCATCTCGATACTCGTGCCAACCTACGATCTCACAGTACCAAGAACGACTCTACATCTTCTTCCACATCACCGACAGAGAAAGGTAAAGCACGAGCAACAACGAATGGAGAAATGGAAGAACAAGGTGGATTAGAAGAACAAGAAGAAGATTCTCTCATTGATCCGGAAGAACCAATCGCCCCACTTCCACCCACCACCATCCCCCGTACTCCATCCCGATACGACCTACCCGATGGAGTGAGAGGGATCGAGGAATGTGCGTTGGTATGGTTGGGAAAGGAAAGTTTGGCGTTGACGAATTTGTTGATGGTTAACGGGAAATGTAGAGTACGTTCATTTCAACCTTCTTTATCTTCCCTTTGGGAATGTTTTTCTTCCATAACCGGTATCCAAAAATAAATTGACCCTCTTTTCGAAAAAACCCTCCCACCAGATTTGGTCTTACAACCCTACAACCCGTACATCCCGACTCGAATCAACTCGAACGAATCGAATGTTGATGCGACGTTACGCCCTCGTTGAACGAACTAAAGATTGCGACGTCATTGGAATCCTAATCGGTACCTTGGGAGTTGCCGCTTACTTACCTTTGATCAGTCATTTGAGACGACTGATCGAATCGAAGGGAAAGAAAAGTTATACGGTTGCAGTAGGGAAGTTGAACCCGGCGAAATTGGCAAATTTCATTGAGGTGGAATGTTTCGTTTTGGTTGCTTGTCCGGAGAATACAATGGTGGATTCAAAGGTATATCTTCGGTTCTTTTTTTCTCTTCTCTTACGATAAGCCGTCATCTCTCGTCGTCTCAGTCTCGTTTCAATTCATGCATTGTGCATTCGAGAAAAGGGCAAACGCTGACTTGGGTGTTCTCTCTCCTCTCCTTTTCGCTTTCCTTCGTATTCCAATCATAGGAATTCCTTCGACCAATCGTTACACCCTTCGAACTCGAACTAGCCTTGACTTCGAAAGCGTGGACTGGAGAATACGTTTTAGATTTTGAACAATTACTATCAAGTTCAACGTTTGGGAAAGATCAACATCACGAACAAGATGGAGATGGAGATAAGGATGGAAGAGGAGAGGAGGAGGAGGATGAGGATGAAGATGGACCGGTCTTCTCTGCTACGACGGGAAAATATAGACATCCGAAGAAATATCATCGAGGGGGAGAAATTCAAGGTGAGTACTATCTTTCTTTCTTTCTTTCTGCACCGTATTTTCAACGAAGTGAGAGGACTGACTCAGTCATTGACAATTCGTTCGATTCGAATAGATGCTGAAGATTTAGCTGCGAAAGCTTCTGCATTGGCAATTCGAGATACCAATTCTGCAGTTTCACGAGTTCTAGGTTCTGCAGCTGGTCAGTCTCATAGTCCCTTTACGTTCGTTCGTTCGTGGAGCTTTTAATCTAACGAAAGACGTATTCGAATGAAAAATAGGTGAATACATGTCTTCGAGAACGTACAAAGGTCTCGATCCGAGATATGGGGAAGATGCACCGGCGGTACTCGAGATGGGTCGAGAAGGAGGGATTGCGAGAGGGTATGGATACGAAAAGGAAGAGAAGACGGAATAGTGATAGAGGTTTTCCTCTCGAGATATCAGAATAGAGATTATGGGAGAAAGTACATCTTTTCATGCAAAAACTGAATTGGATGCCAATTTTACATTATCTTACCCCCTCTTACAATTTCCGAGATCGACAGAAGTACAACAAATGATGAGAACTTCCTCGCTGAATAGCAAAACGAATAAAGATAAAACGATAAATAGAAAATCCTGACGAAAGCCTCTTTCTCTCTCCTCCTCCTTAGAAATGTAAAACTTCCACCTTATGCCTCACCCTGCTGACGAGTTTCTCTCGATCCGTTTTACTCGTCTTCTTCATCCCTCCATCTTCTTGATTCTTCCTCCAAGCATCTCCAACAACTTTTGCAGCCCTCGCGGCCCAACTTCGTTTCATTCGAGTATCTTCGAGTACGCTCCCCAATGGAGGGACGGTTGAGAGGTCTTTGTTCGCTGGATCGGAACGCCAAGTTGAGGATGAGAGCTCGGAGGAAGAGGGAAGGTAATGTGATTCGCAAGAGACGGAACCTCGTCCTTTCGGAAGGAGGGAGAGAGGATCCGAAACGCTCGATAGTTTCGAATGACAATCGGCGAGATCTCGTTGAACGTAATCTACGTTTTGTGTAATCGAAGTCAGAACTAGATTTGGGAAAAAAGAAGGGCGACGTGGATTAGATGAGAGGAGGGGTTTTTCGAAACTTACGAGCGATAGCAAGTGGTTCGATCGGCAAGTTCTGAGCTCGATAGATTCCATCGACGATATCGAGCGAGTTGCCTTGACTGTCCCGAATCGAATTGGCTTCGTCGGTGCCGTCTCGGCGTTGGTAAACTTCGCACGAATGAGGACCGGTGAAAGAGACGAGAGGTTCAGGCGAGAACGCCGTATGGATCAACGTCTGTTGACGTAGAGAGATCGAAACCCGAGTCAGCTAAAAATGGCGAGATAAGAGTGAAGCAAGAAAAAATTGCTCACCTTTTGAGGCAAACTTCCATCATGCGATTTCGATTCAACCACTTCTCCAAGCACATCTCGATGAATCTGCGTTTCGAGAACTCCTTGACCCGACTTGAGTTCGCGAATACCAAGGTTGCGATAGCTCAGTTCAGGAACGGGTACGCAAGAAGCGGATTCGAGGGCGGGAGAATCGAGTAACTCGTGAAGAGGGTAGATGTGATCGGGAACGACAGTCTCGGGACTTGAAGAGGAGAAAGAGAGAGAAGAGTCGAGAGGGTATGGTTCGTCGGTTCCGTACAGCGGGGTCGAGAGGGAGAGGAATTCGTCGACGTCGAGGTGAGCGAGCCAATTCGACGATGAACCAAACTTGTCGAGACAGTGCTCCAGCATTAGAGCATGCACATCGTGACTCGCTCGAGGATCTGTGAAATCGATCTAACGGTAAGTGGAAGATGAAATCGGAGAACGTTCGAGCTATAAACGCACTTTTGAACTTCATGTAGTGCATCTTGACTCTGTCCTTATCGATCCAATCTTCGAGACCTCTCACACGTTCTCTGTGAATCAATCCCTTCTCATCGAGACCTTCTCGCCCCGCGTTCGCATACGTTACTTGCGCCTTCAACTCGTCGACAGTCGGAGCATTCTCTCCCGATCCAGCTTCATCTTGCATCTTGTCGGCTAACGAGTCGATCTCGCCGGCACCGAATGCACCGGGCAGAGTTGTGTCGTAGAGTGCGAAACGAGATACTCCAAGGAGAGAGTGGTAGAGAAGCCATTCCGGGAGGAAGCGCTATCGCGTTACGTCGATGGTTAGCTTTCGTTCAACATGCACGGTCGACGAAAGAAGAGATACTGACTTGTTCATTCGGAATGAGAGCGCATACTGTCAGATTATGTCGTTCGAGAGGAACTTCTTGAGGCGTTTTCGGTTTTCGGACGGGAGCATTCGCTTGGAACGAGTCTTCATCCGCCGGGGCAACGAACGTCACTTGCGAGGGATCCTCCGACGGCGATCCAGAATGCGAGATATCTCGCTGTACGAATCGAGCTACGAGTCGATGTTGAACGAGTAGCTTGTCGGGATTTGCAGGATTCGAATCGCCTTCTTCCTGAGACATGTCGTTCGGATCCGTTCTGAGTTTTGCGATAGCAATCAGCATCAAATTGCGATCAGGAAGATAATGGAGAAACAATCTCACGATTCTGTCAAAGGTGCATCCTTTTCAACGTCGTTCAATTCCTTTTCGTTCTCCTCCTTGTCCTTCTCTCCCTGTTTCTTGAACCGTTGATCCCATCCCTTCCCTTGCCACTTATCCTTGACCTTCCGCTGTCCAGCATCGGCAGCGCCCTGACCTTGAGCTGCCGCTTGAGCCTGAACAACCGCCTTCTCGATCTGTCGTTCTCCTCCTTGAGCATTACCGGCACCTCCGACCTGAATCAGAGGTCCCTTCTTACGTTGTCCCGGTAGTGCTCCTCCTCGATCACCTTTCTGTGCGGCGTCCAGTTCGTCGTCTTCTTCTTCGACGAGGTGGAAAGGTTTCGGTAACTTCTGCTTCTTCTCGTCTGGTCCATCTCGTTCGCCATCTTCTTGCTCGCCGTCTTCGATCATCTCCACATCGTCTGGAACGATTCGTCTTGCCGTTTCTTCCGCATCGTCTCGTCCTCCCTTGATAACCTTTTTCAACCCTTTCCTCACTTCCATCGCTTTCAATTCCTTGTCGAACGTTGCCTCTACCTGTCCCTTCTTCTGCTCGACGTTCTTTTTCGTATCCTGTTTCCTCTTGAACCCTTCTGCAATTTCTACATCGTTCTCCAACTTCTTGTTCGACTTCTCTTGTCGTTCAAAACCATCTCCACCTTTCCTCACCGGTCTCTTCTCGGTTCGTTCCCGATCTTGCCCTAGATCTTTCTCTTCGTTTCGCTCGGGCTGACGTCGAGA
>CM059598.1:1881952-1896002 GCA_030378345.1 Podosphaera fusca
TCCGCATAGCTCATAACTTTATTAATGACCCTGCCAAACTCCCAAACCAACTCCATAAATGAATTAACATAACATTCAGATTCTACTTCAGTAATATGTAATTCCTTCATTCTGTTCCAATGAAATTATCTTCATTTATTTGCATTTCATTTAATTTAGTTTAATATTTTTTTGGTGATTATTTATTTTTTGAGGAATAAGTGATGGTTAAATTTGTATTTGCTGTTTTTCCAGAGATAAGCACTTAGATACCTCGAGGAATCTAAGTAGTTTTTCCCTGCCAACATTAGTATTAAAGAGTATTTGTAAATTAATTGGTTCCAGTCCTTCATAAACCATTTTCCTATCTGCTAAGAAGTGGGGCAGTGTAATAGCAGATGTTGCATTTTTTTTTTTTTTTTTTTTTTTCCATTAACATCCTGTATAAGTCTAAGACTATCGTAGGATGTGCACTCCAAAGGAGTGCAATCTATAGTACTTGCTAATTACAAGCTTATCGAATTTATATCTTCCAGTCTTATGCATGTAGACAATTTGAGTGCACTTGACTCTTATATCAAAAACCAAAATCGACCAATAACTCCACCATCCACCCAACAAATATCAGAACAAAGAAAAATACAATATATTCAAGCTTTTCTATTTCTTAGTCATTCCAAAAATTCTCATCCACTGTATCTACCAGATACCATTTCCTTGTTGCTATTTTTGTCTCCTTGATAAATTCCAATGTGGCTTCAACTCCCTTGTTAGTGTTGAGGACTAATGGTAGTGTGAGTCTCTTGATGCAAAGCTTATCCTCTATTTTAATCCTCTCCTTCCTATATCTCCTACACTCTAGTAAGAGGTGACAGGGTGTCTGCTTTCTACCGCAAACACAATCATCATCTAGTATTTTTCCAATCCTTTTAAGATATGATTTGAAATAACCATGTCCACTTTTCAACTGGAAATAAGCAGAGCAAATCTCTTTTTTTGTTCCTCTTGGGGTCCATAGTCTCTTTCTGTTTTGCCATGGAAACATACTTAAGTATGAACTAGGGTTTTCAGGGTGTTTATTTTTATATTCTGTTAAATTGCAACCCCATTCCGCATTCTTTATATCCCTTATCACCTGAGATAAATAGGCTAGGCTTGTTGGATAGTAGTTATCTGGAGGCTTCATTGCAGCCTCATTAGCTAGACTGTCAACTTCTTCATTACCAGGTATGTTAGAATGTCCAGGAATCCATTCTAAGGAAACCCTAACTCCTTTTTCCACCAATTTATTTGCAGCAGTGATAGATCTCTGTACCCAAAACTGTCCAGGTTTGTCTAGGAATGTTTTAAGACAACGTAAAGCTGCTTGACTGTCTGAAAAGATTGTTACCTTCTCTCTGTATCCTCCCCTTCTTTCAGCATGTTCTAGGGATCTTGTAATTGCCTCTAGTTCACCATTATAAATAACATTTTCTAATCCCATATTATTGTATTCAGCCCATGTTTCTGAGCTCAATTGATCATAGGCAATAAAGGCAATGCCGATCCCAGTTGCCTCTGGGTAATATGAAGCATCTGTGTAGTATTAGATAGATGATTCCCCAGATGTCTGATTTATTTTTGTCATGTGGTTCAATGCCTCCTGCTCTTTTGTATGTTTACCAATTTTTATTCTGTATGGGAGTTTTCTCTTCCAGGGTGGGTATAGGTTGTTTACCACAGTTTCTAGATTGTCTGTATCAATCTCAATTGGTATTGATTCTGCAACTACTCTAAGTTGGGTACCTTGAAAGATTTTGTTACCAGATGTTGCATTGTTTGCTTCTTCCTGTGACAGAAGTTGCAAATGTCACTGCTCACTTTTCCAATCAATTTAAGATAGGCCAGGGTGTTGCCAATCCCTGTTCTTGCCTGGAAATATGAGGACTGAGTTCCCCTGGAGAATTTTTGAAGTTTAATTGGTTTGAAATTAAGAATAGGAATGGTTTTCCTTGCAGAAATCCTGTAAAATCTCCCTAAGCCCACAGCCTTTCTGCCCTCTTCCTCCCTAAGCACTTGCTTAGTCCAGTCAGAGTTCCAGGCTAATTTGATTCTCTTTCTAATTTCTTCTTTTAAAAAGGAGTGGGATGAAAATTGATCCTTGCTCAGTGCTTGTTGATCTAAACCTTTCCTTGCTAGTTGTCAGCAAGTTCATTGCCTTGGATTCCTTGATGTCCGGGACACCAATGTAGCTGGACTTCCAATTTGCTGCACAGAGATCTTATTTTGAATGAATGAAAGTTGGTAGCTGTGGTTATTTTCTGCAAAGCTGCTTGACTGTCAGAAAAAATATAACATTCAGCATTTTGTTTTAAAGAAATGAGATGTTTAAGTGCTTTATATATTGCATAAGTCTCTGCATCAGCAATGCCAATGTTCTTCCCTAGGAAAAATGAGAGACACTTGAGCTCCCTTGGGTATGGAAGGTACATGACTATACCTATACCACAGCCCTTGTCCTTGACTAAGGAGCCATCTGTATAGATGATATAGAATGAAGAAGGAATAGAACTAAATAGTAGAAGGTGTTCTTCTTTTGCTTTTGTTTTGTCAGAGCTGCTAACAGATACAGAAATGTTCTCTGTCCTCCAAGGAGGCATCCACTTGGCATTGAGGGGCTCCAGGTTTAGCATCTTGGAACTTGGTTTGAGTATACTAGCTATTCTTTGAAGTTGACCACTAGGCTTATCTTCTAAGAATGCAAGCATGCCTATGTCAGTCTTTTTAGTGGGTAGTGCAAGCTCTTCAGTAAGATTAGATGAGAGAGTAAGATATAGTGGATGATTGGTTTGAAATTTAAGAATTCTCATTGCATAAAATGAAGCTAACTTATAGTGCCTGACTCTAGTTGGGAGCAGGGCTGCCTCAACTTCCAAGGCCTTGCTTGGACTAGATCTGAAGGCTCCTGTTATTCTTGGAATGGCTTGCTTCTGGATTTTATCACACATATTAGAAAGCTTCTCTGTGCCATATTTGCTATACCATAGTACTGAGCCATAGTCTAACACAGGGATGACACAACTAAGGTAGAGCTGTCTGAGTGCATTGAATCCTAAGCCTTTGGATTTGGAAGAAAGTTGGAAAAGTCTTTGCATAGCCCCTTGGGCAAGATGCACTCTTTTTTCCACATGGGTTTTAAATTTGAGATTGTTTTGTAACCATATTCCAAGCCACTTGACTGTAGACTTAGGTTCTAAGGAAAAATCTTCAGTTTGGAGAGCATTGCTAAGTGTTTTCTTACCTTTAGAAAAATGGATAAGCTTTGATTTGGATTTTTCAAAAACAATGGATAGGGAATCAGCTCTTGCAAAAAAGGAACGAAGATATTTATGAAGCTCTCTAATATTCTTTGAAACTGAATAAGAACTGTAAGAGATACAAATATCATCAACATAGGAAACTTCAAGGGCATTGCTCATTGGAGTATTAGAGAAGAGTTCACTAATTGAAATGAGAAATAAGAGAGGTGAGATAGGGCTTCCTTGTAGAGCACCAGTTACAGAGTAAAAATGACTTAGTTGCCCATTGAACAGAAGAGAAATTTTTCTATGAGAAAGAAAAGAATCAACCCAGGAAATAAAGCATGTTGGGAGTTTTTTTCTCTGGAGGATGTCTATGAGCTTACTTGGCTGCAATTGATCAAATGACCCCATTATATCCAGAAAAACAGAGGAAACAACCTTATTCTTAGAAAAACTGTTTTCTATAAAGTTTTGGAGTAGCAGGACTGCATCAATAGCAGACCTTTGTTTTCTACCTCCCATCTGACTAGGATGGAGGATATGGGGATGAATATTTGCTAAAAATGAAATTCTTTGTGAAAATATCCTTTTTTTTTTTTTTTAATCCATTTTCATCCTATATAAGTCTACGACTATCGGAGGATGTGCACTCCCTTAGGAGTGCATTCTCTATATTTAGCTAAATAACAGCAGCTCCAATTTTTATTTTCCAGTCTTATGCATTTGAACATCTCGAGTGCCCTAGACTCTATTTATTCCTACCACAAAAAATCAAAACAAACCCTACAAAATACTCCCTAAAATAACTCAACCCAAACCAAACAAGAGAAATTTCTAAACTTTATGATTCATTCCAAAAGTTCTCATCCTCAGTATCACCTAGATACCATTTTCGAGTTGCTATTTTCGTCTTCATAATATATTCCACGGTAGCTTCGACACCCTTATTTGTATGGAGGAGCTGGGGAAGTGTGAGTCTCTTGGTACACAGCTTGTCTTCTACTCTCTCTCTTTCCTTTCTATATCTTTTACACCCCAGTAGAAGATGCCTTGGTGTTTGCTTTGCACCACAAGTACATTCATCATCGTCCCTTTTTCCTACTCTTTTTAAGTATGATTTGAAATATCCATGACCAAGTTTCAATTGAAAAAAGGCTGAGCAAATCTCTTTTCTTGTTCCTCTTGGTGTCCATAACTTCTTTCTTATCTGCCAAGGAAAGATGGATCCATAAGAACTAGTTGAAATTGGACTCTTTGCTTTTATCTCAGTCAATCTATTCATCCACTCTTTATTCTTTACTTGTTGTATCATCTGTGCTAAATAGGCAAAGCTTGAGGGATAATCACCATCAGGTGATTTAGATGCTGCGTCTTTAGCTAGTTGATCTACTTCTTCATTTCCAAGGATATCTGAGTGACTTGGTACCCACTCCAAGGTGATATTTGTCCCATTCTCTGATAATGTCCTTGCTGCCAATATTGCTCTATTGACCCAAAACTGCCCAGGATTATCAGTTGCTGATTTAAGTCGATTGAGAGCTGCTTGACTATCAGAGTATATAACAATCTTTTCTCGAAATCTTGCCCTCGTGCTAGCATGTTCGAGTGCTCTAGTTATTGCTTCAAGTTCTCCATTGTATATAATGTTTTCAAGTCCCATATTGATATATTCTGCCCAAGTTTCAGAGCTTTGTTGATCATAGGCCTTGAATGCTATACCTACTCCTTGAGCATCTGGATAAACAGAGGCATCTGTGTAATAGATAATTATAGATTTTCCGGTTGATTCTCTGACCTTTTCCCTGTGAATAAGTACTTGCTCTTCTTTTTCTAGCTTGCTAATAAAAACACTATAGGGTATTTTCTTCTTCCAAGGTGGGTAGTAGTTACTGATAAGTGGCTCTATCTCTTCTAAATCAATGTCCTCAGGCAGAGATTGAGTAATAAGGACTAATTGATCTTTCCTTGATTTTTTGTCATTGTCCAGCTCTACAGATTCCATTTTTTCTTTGATTGCTAGAGAGATCGGATGCTTTTTCATTAGTTGTAGGTTTCTGAGTGCATATTTTCTCCTTGTATTATTGAGTCGAACTTCAGGAGGACAAAGACAGGCCTCTACTTCCATTGGCTTAATAGGAGATGATCTAAAACATCCCAGTATTTTCCTAAGTGCAATATTTTGTAGTGCTTGTAGTTTGTCCAAAAACCCTTTCTGACCTTTCCACCAGACCTGGCTAGCATAATCTGATATACTTGTAACACAAGCTAGATAGAGCTGTCTCATAGCTGATGGACTCAGACCTCTCTCTATATTTGTTAGTCTAGTCATTCTAAGAAATGCTGCTTTGGCTTGTGATATTCTTGTTGCAACATGCTGTTTAAAGGTTAGTCTGTTGTCAAACCAAACTCCTAGCCACTTGACAACTTTAGAAGGATTAACTTGGCTTCCTCCTTGTAAAGTCAAGCACCTATTATTAGCTTCCTCAGAGTCCTCAAAATGAATAAGTTCTGTCTTGCTAGTATCAAATACAACTGCATTTTTACTTCCCAGATCTTCCAATAATTTTACCTCTCTTTCTAGTATAGATATATTCTTCTTAAAGCTTGAAGAAGACACTGTAAGAGATATATCATCAATATAAGAAAGATATTGAACTGCCTTTGAGTCAAACATATCTCTGATGTAAATCAAGAAAAGAATTGGTGAAGCAGGACTCCCCTGTGGAATTCCAGTTCTTATTGATGTAAATTCTTCAGCTTTACCATCAAAACTCAGTCTAAGTTTCCTCTCACTGAGAAAAGTAGAGACCCAATATAAGAGACTAGAGGGTAGGCCAAGTTTACTCATAATCTTCAAAAGTTGATTTTTAGCCACATGGTCAAATGCCCCTTTCACATCCAGGAAGAGTGTAGATGTCTTTCTTTTTGCTCTTTTCTCTGACTCTATCTTATTAAGAAGGAGAAGGCATGCATCTACTGCAGACTTCTTCAATCTTCCCCCAATTTGTGAAGGATCCAGTAAATGAGTTGTCTCAGCTAGATAGCCTAGTCTTTTTGCAATTACTTTCTCTAAGCTTTTTCCTAGACAGTTGAGGAGAGATATAACCCTATATGCCTTTGGCTGAGAGTAATCTGGTTTCCCTGGTTTGCGCAAGATAATTCCAGTGGCTTGTCTCCAGCAAATTGGTTGATACCCTATATTGAAAAAAAGTGAGTATATCTGAAAGAATATATCTTTATTTGCTCTAAAAGAATATTCTATCATTTTCCAGTTGATCTCATCTGACCCTGGGGCTTTTCCTTTAGAGGGATGACAGCATGCCTGTTCCAGTTCTTCAGATGTAAGCTGAGGCCAGTCCCACGTGTCCTTGACTTGGTGAGCGAGATAATTGTTTGAACGAGTATAATTATAATGGAAGATAAATAAAGTAGTAGTGATGGTTGTGGATAATCAAGGAAAGTGGTGGGAACACCAGATTATATACATTTTGTGTGACAAGGTTTTTGAGAAGAGAAATTGAAGTGAATAAGGAAAAAACAAAAGTGGGAAACCAAAACTATCCCACCGACGATCTTTCTTAGCGCCTAGTAAGCCCCATAATTTACACTAGTGGCGCTTAGACACAAACTAGTTTGTTAGTGTCAAAGCAAACTATTGATGCCGATCCTAATATTAACTTTCCAACACAATATTGATGTTGATCCTAATATCAATTTTCCAACACAATATTTATGTCAATCCTAATATCAATTTTCCAACAGACTATTGATGTCGATCTCAGATCCTTGCTAGATTATTAAACCCTATACACAGCTTTGCATGATCTGATCCTAGATAGTATTCATAAGTCTTATACTTTGCATAAACTTATTCCATAATATTTGTGCATAAGTTTGCATAAATATTACTTGCATAATTAATTTCAACAAATTAATTATTACAATGTATTAAGTGATTTCACAGTTTGTCACTTATATGATTAACTTCAACACTCCCCCATAATCATTAAGTGACTTTCTTTCTGTTCTTTTTAATCTTTTATTTCAACAATTTTTCCTTGCATGAATTCACAAAATTTTTCATGTTTTTGTCGACTAAGTGGTTTAGTTAGACCATCAGCAGCCATATCAGTTGATCCAATGAATATCAATATGATTGTCTTTTGTTCAACTTGTAGACGAAGAAACTGATAATGGATGTCTACATGTTTTGATCAAGAATAGAATCCGGGATTGTGTGAAAGTGATATTGCTGCTTGATTGTCAAAATATATAGTTGTTGGGGTTTGTTGTTTATATCCTATTTCTTCAAATATATTTTGTAATCAGATTGTTTATTAGGCAAATTTGAGATCAAATTATGATTGAGGGTTTTAGGAAGAAAGGTGGTAGTTTGAGTCAGCAGCTGCAAGATGTTAAATGTAATCATTTAAGTGTCAAACTGTGAAATGACTTAAGACATTGCAATAATTAATCTATTGAAATTAATTATGCAAGAAATATTTGTGCAAAATTATGCACAACTATTATGGAATAAATTTAAGCAAAGTATAAGACTTATGAATTCTATCTAGGATCAGACCTAGAATAGATGTGTATAGGGTATAATAATCTAGCAAGGACTTATGATTGAAATCAATATCATGCAAGTGACAAAGCTTATTTTGACAAATAAAATATACAAGGGGTCAAAATATGGTTTGGTTGGAATGTGCCAGGGGTTAGATTATGCATGAGTATGTTCTAGGATATAGACTTTGGCATGGGTCTAGATAAGACAAGGGTCTCTAAATGTTGAGGTGTTGGATCGCGCTTTGACGCTAACTAACTAGCTTGTGCATTAGCGCAACTAGTGGAAAAGATGTGGCTATCTGGACGCTAAGAGTGATCGTCGGTGGGATAGTTTGGGTCTCCCACATTTGTATTTTTCTCATTCACTTCACTTTCTCTTCTTATTAACCCTGTCACCCAATATGTATATAGTCTGGTGTTCCCACCACTTTCCTTCATCATCTTCACAACCTTAATCACTTAGTATCAAGATTACCAAATCATCTTTATACTCTGACACCATTGTTCACTATCATCTACTTTATAAAATATAATTCTACTACTTTACGGTGAACATAATTTTATAACCTTTAATAATAACTAGCTTTCCATCTCTCGACGCTACCGTCTGCATAGAACTTCTTTTTGAAGACCCACTTAGATTTCATGGGTTTTTGATTCTTGGGAAGGTCGGAGTCTTTAACTAGTTTTATTGCTCCTTTATTCATTAACAATCGATATTCTTTGTTTGCAGCGGCTTTCCACTGCTTGGCTTTGGGTGAAGTCATTGCTTCATTCCAAGTCTTGGGATTTATTGATATTAGTGCGGACCTGCCGTGATGTAGTCTCTTATAATCATGTCTAGTGACTTTTCTACCACGGTTTGTTCGCATTGTTTGCTGCTCTGGAGAACAAGGACGTTTTTGACCTGCAATCAAGGGAACTAGATCCCATCAGGTCATGATTTTATCATATACCTCAATTTCATGTTTATTTTGATCAGGTAATGATGCTGATGTTGATTGCTCTAATTCTTTGGATTCATTTTTATTAGGCTTTGTGAAAGGTAATGACGACTGCCCCTCTACTTCTGTTTCAGAGAGGAAGGATTGTGTATCTCTTAGATTGTTTGCTGTGTCTGGATTCTGAGCTAGGGCCTGGTTTGTTGAATCTGGTTCAATTAATGTGCCTTGTGGTTCAAGAGGGATTAAACTATTGTCATAGTAGTTAGTCATTGGAGGTGATAAATGCTCTCCGTTGTTTTCAATTGGCGGGGGAGGTGGTATATGCTCTCCCCTGTGCTCAGTTAGTAGTGGAGGTGGTATTTGCTCTCCCCTGGCTTGGTGATTTAGGACGTTGTTGTCACGGTTCAAGATATTAAGGCAGAAGCACTTTATATCGTAAAGTAGTTAATATTTATCTATAAAGGAGGAACAAACAACTATGTCTGACAACAACCACTTATACGCCCTGCCTCCTACCTGTTCTTCTAGCTACCTATTCCCGAACATTCTCTCCACTTCCAGAATAGATAGTTAGACGATATCAATCTTCGAGAATGTTCTATCTGAGCTAAACTAAATATATGCATCTGCCGATCGCTAGCGGGGAAGATTGCATTAAAGAATAGGGCTGTATAGAGCCCCACCTATGCTGATCCTATGCACAGTTCGCCTGTGATAATTATCATAGGCTACAGGTAGATATCAGCTTATCAGCTGTCACATTGCCCCCTCTTCCTCGGAAAATGGCCTAAGAAGTAGTTCTCTTTTTTCTTCTTTGTCTTCTTTTCTGTATGGTGGCGGGTTCAGCCGGGCCGATAAATCTACCAGTTTCTGTTTCATGAGGGCCATCATTGACGTCTATGGGCCCAAACTTTTTCTCAAAATCATCTAAAGCCTTCGTGTTTTTAATGTGATCAATAGGTTCCCATGTCGGGTTAGCCTAGCCAGCCCACTTGACCAAAGCTTGTCTGAAAAATCCGCGTCCTCTTTTTGCTGTACGTGCCCGGAGTATTGATTCTACTTGGTATTCAAACTCGCCCAATTCATCAAATACTGGTGGGCTCTGCGCATCGTCCTGCACTTGGCTTGGAAAAGTGTCCATTCCCACTACTCTCTTTACTAGCTCCATACGGAAGCGTTTATGAATGTTTCCCAGTACATTAAGTTCCACAGTTAGCGCATCTGGTACATTTGTGACCTCATACTTAGCGTGTTGCCATGCTAATTTCTTGGATAGCTGAGGGGTCTTGACGTGCCTTGAGTCTAACCATACCTTGTCCCCTACTCGAAATCGCTCTGGTTATCGACGAGATTGATTTCCGTTGCTCTCATTCCGTTGCTGTGCTAAGGCCATTGCAGCTTGCGCAAATTCCTGAGCGTCCCGCAGCCGTTGCACATATTTCTCACCCGCTACTGTCCCTGGATGCTGAGGTTTATTTTTATTGTTTGACACTGGTTCCATCAATGGGTCTAAATCATAGCTGTTTCTGAGTAAAAATGGACTCATGCCACCTGTAGCAGAGTTTGGCCTCGAATTTAAAGCTAATTGAGCCAGCGGGAGTAACTCCAACCAATTATCCTGAGCATAGCAGAAAAATGATCGTAAATACTTGTAGAGCTCTTGGTTAGCCCGTTCACTTGCGTTGGACTGAGGGTGATATGCTCTCGTTTATCGTTGCGTTATACCCGTTAGCTTGCAGAAGGTCTTCCAAAAATGACTTAGCTAGTCACTACCCCTATCGCTTGTAAGAAATCGAGGGAATCCAAAATACCTATAGTACTGGTCAACAAATAATCCAGCGCAATGTTGAGCCTTCATTGAGTTTGTACCAAATAGGAAGACATCTTTAGACAACCGATCCGTAATTACCATAACATTTGTACAGCCATTTGAGTTGGGTAGATCAGTAATGAAATCGATTGTCAGCTCACAACCAATCTATTCCGGAATTGGTAGCGAGCGCAGAAATCCAGCCCTTGCCTCCCACCAAACTGTTGATCTGCCACAGACGTCGCAGTTCCAAACGAAACGCCGGACAGATTCCATTAATTTTGGCCAAAACCATCTTCGTAGAAGCATTCCCACCATTGTATCTCTACCAGGGTGGCCTGCCAAACTGCTGTCGTGCGTCCTTTGCAGAATGGCGGTTCGTAAGGGCTCAAAATCTGGTACCCAGATGCGGTTTTCTCTACCACGTAATATCCCATCTGCTGCCACTGTACATTTGGCTATATTTGCCTTTAACCTTTGTGCCAAGTCGGGCGGAAACCCTCTCTCTCCAGCCTTGACCGAGTCACGTGCACGTCTCCGATCCCTGTCCGTCGCAACGCCCTGTACCCACAGTGCTTGCATCTCGTCCTCTTCAAATACCCATGTCTGAGTAGCTTGATCTGCCTGAGTAGTCTCATCTATGTATGCTGCCTCTACATCAACCGGATTTGATACTACCTTTGGTAGTAATTGCATAACACGGCCGGCTGTGCGCTCATCATCAATCCCAGTAGGTTTATCTTGATCACGTCGCAATAACGCATCAGGCCTCTCACAAGCACTTCCGGCTCGCCATCTTAGTAAGAAATTATACTGTTAAAGTACATCACTGTAACGAGCCTGTCGTTTGCTAAGTAGGCGCTTGGTCGCAAAATAATTGAGATTCCTATGATCGCTTAGAATTGTGAAGGGTCTAGTAACCAATCTTAACTCTACCTGCCATTCCTGCAAACACGCTACTATGGCTAACATCTCCTTATCATGAATTAGATAGTTAACTTCCGCGCTGTTCAAACGTCTAGAGAAATACGCGACGGGCCGGAGTTTACCTTCATCATCTACCTGGGATAAGCAACCTCCTAAAGCATAGCCTAAGCAATCAGCTTCCATCACTGTTTTGCGCTCGGGATCCAACTGTGCTAACACGGGCTCTGACGCGAATATTTTCTTCATTTTTTCGAATGCCTCATTTTCGTCAGCTCCCCATTTCTACGACGTCTGCTTTTTTGTTAGATTTATAAGGGGTGTCGCGATGTCAGAGAATCCATCAATAAAGCAACGGTAGAAGTTAGCAAATCCAAGGAATGAGCTTACACCTTTAACTGATGAAGGGGGCTTCAATTCCAAGATCTCTTTAACTTTGTTTAGATCAACAGTTACACTGTTCCTGGCCCGCACAATGAAACCCAGGTATTTGACCTCCTGACACAGGAAGTCGCACTTATCTATGTCTAGGTAGAGGCCAGCCTTTTCTAGCTTTCCAAGGATGCTTCGAACAGTTCTCCAATGACCCTCGACTGTACCATCCGTATATGCCAAGATATCGTCCACATATGCTGTAGCATCCAAGTCCAAATATTCCCGCAGTTGCTCATTTATATATCTTTGAAACAAAGCTGGCGCATTGACTAGTCCAAAGGGCGTGACTAGCCATTCGAACAGCCCAAGCCGACATCAGAACGCTGTGAGCCACTCATCACCTTCTCGGATCCTTAGGCGATGAAATGCAGACTTTACGTCTAGCTTTGTGAACCACTTTGCCTTAAATATTTGCCGCAGCGTCTCCCTAAATAGTGGAATAGGATATTCATCTTGTTATAATGATAAAATTATATTCACTAATAATGATAGGAATTATATTTTATATGTGAGGAGATAATTGTTTGAACGAGTATAATTATAATGGAAGATAAATAAAGTAGTAGTGATGGTTGTGGATGATGAAGGAAAGTGGTGGGAACACCAGATTATATACATTTTGTGTGACAAGGTTTTTGAGAAGAGAAAGTGAAGTGAATAAGGAAAATACAAAAGTGGGAAACCAAAACTATCCCAACGACGATCTTTCTCAGCGCCTAGTAAGCCCCATAATTTACACTAGTGGCGCTTAGGCACAAACTAGTTTGTTAGTGTCAAAGCACACTATTGATGCCAATCCTAATATTAACTTTCCAACACAATATTGATGCCGATCCTAATATTAACTTTCCAACACAATATTAATGTTGATACTAACATCAATTTTCCAACACAATATTGATGTTGATCCTAATATCAATTTTCCAACAGACTATTGATGTCGATCTCAGATCCTTGCTAGATTATTAAACCCTATACACAGCTTTGCATGATCTGATCCTAGTTAGTATTCATAAGTCTTATACTTTGCATAAACTTATTCCATAATATTTGTGCATAAGTTTGCATAAATATTACTTGCATAATTAATTTCAACGAATTAATTATTACAATGTATTAAGTGATTTTACAGTTTGTCACTTATATGATTAACTTCAACACATCTGGCATCGTAATCGCGTTTAACCCACGATAGTCGACGCAGAAACGTAGGCCTCCGCTTGGCTTCTTTGCAAATAGTACTAGTGGTGCTGCTGGCGAGCAGCTTGGCCTTATCCACCCCTTATCTAAAAGATCTGTCAGTGTCTTTCGCAGAACAAGCAACTCCTCGCAAGAGATATCATACAGTGGGCCCCAAGGTGGCGTCATGGGTTTCCCATTCTCGTGATTTAGGTTGATAGCATAGTCTAGATTTCCCCTCAGAGGCGGCAGGTTATCAGCACCACTATCATCAGCGAATAAATGAGCGAAGTCCTTTATTTAGTCTGGCAGAATTTTTCTAGCTTCTTTGATTGTTAACTTTGGCTTCCCTTGCAATGCTTTGCTTATATCCTCAAGTGTTGCCTTAAAAACTGGGACCGACTCGATCATTGAAACCATTGCTTTCACTGGCGTACAACAAGGGCGAGCAATATTTCCTAGGTTTTGCCGCCACTTTCGGACACTGAATATAGATCCTCCGCTTTTGCGTAACTCTAGCCTTGGCTCCATAGAATGAATAATTGCATCCTGGTCCTCCAACCATTTCTTCCCCAGTATGAGGTCATGAGTACTATTCGGAACCACATAAAGCCAAAGCTTAAGGGGTTACATAGCCATCTAAATCAAACGATAAAAATGTGATTGAATCAACAACTGGCTTGTTTGTTGTTGACTCTTCTGCAGTCTCCAAAATCCTGGGAGAGATTGGGATACGAGGAAGTTGTAGCCTTTTTGTCAGCCTATCGTCAGTTTTTCCAGAACACAGACATCCGTTGTTGACTAGCGCCTGTACCATTTCTGTATTATTCACAAGCGCATTGACTAGGAAAGGAGTTGAATTCATATGCTTTTCTTCACGAATTACCTCCTCAGGCTTTTGAGAGCTGCTGCATTCCGAAATTTCA
>CM059598.1:1896102-1912626 GCA_030378345.1 Podosphaera fusca
TGGTAAAGGATCTCATCGAGTTGACCAGGACGTGAAGTAATGAGTTCGAGCTGGCGTAGGTTGGGTATTTCGAAAGGTTCCGGTTCTGCAGCAAACCTCGAAAACCATCGTCTTGGATTCGAAGGTGTCGTAGGGAAGAGAACTGCGTAAGAAAGTGAAGGAAAGGGAGATCGATGTTCTGAAAGTCGGACGAAGCGAGATAGGTGAAAGAAGTGAGAGATGCTGCGAATTGATAGGTAGTGGAAATTGCGAGCTCAGAGAGAGGTTCCCAATGTTCTTCTGTCGATGCGAGGAAGGCTGCTTTCGATACCGAGAGCGAGGTGAGGGACGGAAGGGAACTGAGTAGTGCAGGGAAGCGTGATTCCTCCGATTCCAAGATGGCGAAACCTTCGTTTTCGGGAGTTGAAAGCGAGAGGTGACGAATTTTCGATTTGATAGTTGGATCGATTGAGAAGAGCGTCTCGACCTCCCGAGCCTCTAGCTCTAGATCCCAGCTCTGAATACGTTTTGCGATAGCTTTGAACTTGTTCCAAGCGAGGAGTTGAGCCTCCGTTAGATCGTGTGCGTACAATCCAAATTTGCCTTTCGAGACCCTTGACATTCCTCCTGCGCCAAAGAGCGCTCTCACCATCTTCATGTCGAGTCCTTCTATGGATTCCAATCGAGGTAGATGAGGGAGAACGTGAAAGAGGGCAAAGGTGATCGAGGAAGTGTTGTAGGTGTCGAAATCGACTGTAGTAACGTTTCTAGCAAGGCGTGAACCGAGTATCCAGGTCTTGAAGAGTGTCTTGTTCAGCTGAGTGATCGTTGCAGTCTAGAGTGCACAAGAAGGGATGACTTTAGCTCGAGTGAGATGCGAGAATGAACAACTTGGCTTGAACGGGGAAGTGCTCACCTTGAACACGTACTGAACGCTCATCGCTCGAAGGCCTTTCGAGACTAATGAGATTGCTGAACAGCTCCTCCTATACCACGCCCTACCGCTCGAGTTGATAGACCCCTCCTCCTCTCAATCCGGTTCTAATCTTGTAGGCTTGGTCTGCTTGATAGCACATGTCGATGATCAGTTGTACAGTCTCAGTTGGTAGGCGTTCGAAGCTCATGGTGATTCGAGAGTCGCACTCTTTCGATTGAGAGGAGAGGAGGACGGTTCGAAATTCTCACGTTTTCATCTCTTCATCATTTTCGTCAGAAAGGTGAAACGTGTGTCGACTACCGTGTTTGAAAGCTACAAAACAGACGCTATCATAAGGTAAGTGCGAAGCGAAATCAGACGAAATATAATTTTGGTAAAGCTTTAGCTCGATTGCTTACGATGAGGCCCGTCTTTGAGAAGAGTGGCATGTACTAGAGAGCCTTATAATAGGAAGGAAAAGAACGGCGACAAAAGAGAAGGGAAAGAAAGATTGCGAAAACTCGTTCAAAACTCCTTAATCTCGACTCCATTCCCTCAACTCCCAAATCGGCTTCATGGCATTCCACAGCTGCTTCGCTTTCGGTATATCTCCCAACCTTTGAGCTCCATCAATCTCCTCTCCGATCCAAAGCTTCAAATCGTTCACTCCAGCGACAATTCCATCCAGAATTTCGTCGTCTCGAATTTTGCGGCGGGTCGATTGGATACCAAAGAAGTCTGACGCTATAACTTCCGCGTTTCCAGGCCGCCCATCAGTATGAAAGTTGTAGGGAGGCTCACACTTGCAGCCGTAGAACGAACCAGTTCGGATATGATCCAACGAGATCCGATAAATACCGCTAGTTTCTACTAAATAAAAATCTCGAAGCGTCTCTTTGAACCTAAAGATCCTCCAGTACAATTTTTCTGCGAGTTCGGTTTCCAGATTGTAGAGGTCTTCGCGATCGTGGATACTCGAGTGATGACCGAGCGTGAGGGATTCAAGCTTCGGAAGTAGGACAAAATCGAGAGAGGCGTCGAGGGTATTGGAGGTGTCGAGTTCGTCTCCTCCTAGCAGCTCCAAGCTCTTGAGTCGGGAGAGAGTTGGAAGGACCTGGTTGGAAGCCTCCGGAAGTTGGAAGCCGCTCGTTTCGATTCGAAGATGCTGGAGAGACTCTACACGAGCTAGGAATCGGAATAGTGCCAGGTCTACAGTCGAATAATCGCGGTGTCCTATCCAGGTGAATGAGGTGAGAGTAGAGAGGAATTGGAATTCGGTTGAGAGGAAGGTTTCCGAGAGGGGATTCGGGTAATCCTGGTTCGAAGCGAGTTCAGAGGCCTTCGTAACCGTCAGGGAGAGGAGGAAGGAAGGGAATCGAGGAGAGCTGGAAAGTGAGAAGATTGAGACTCCAGAATACGGAAGCCTTCGTATTCGGGAGTTTGGAGGGAGAGAGAACGAATTTTGGATTTTATCGCCGGATCGATCGAGAAGAGAGCTTCCACCTCCTTCTCCTTGAGTTCAATTTTCCATTCGTCGATGCATGTTGCAATAGACTTGAACTTGCGCCAAGCGAGGATGTTTCCTTCGTTCGAAGTTGACAAGTATTCAACTTGGAAACTCGATCCATCCCGCCTTTTCCAAACAATGCTTCCGTGACATTTTCATTGATACAACAGATGGCGTTCAGATTCGGTAATCGAGGGAGGACGTGGAATACAGCGAAAGAAAGCTGTTCGGGGTCGGAAACGTCGAAGTCGACAGTCGTGAAATTTGAGCAAATCGGGGAGTCTAGGATCGACATCGAGAAGACCTTTGCATCCATTTGAGAGACTTTGATAATCTGAAGGACCGAGGTCAACGAGCACCGAGAGTCAGTTCAAGAGAATCCAATTCGAGCAACCAAGGCAGCGAGAGCTCTTACCTTGAACACATACTCAACAGTCATAGCTCTCGTGGTCCTTGTTCACCATCGAGAGCGCTGAGCAGCTCCTCCCATTCCAGACTGTGTAGTCGGAGTCCTCGGATCCTCCTACTCTAGCTTCAAGTCTTCGCTCATAGGCTTGATCCGCTCGATAACACATCTTGAAGATGAGTCTCTTGATCTCAGTTGGGAGGCGATTGAAGCTCATATTGGTCGAAAGTGAGGAGTCGAAGAGATAGAAAGTACCTTGCGTTGTCGAGAAACGAAATGAGATTGGTCATTTTCTCTATCTCGAGATCTACTCGAATGTGCATTCTGTAGCTTGCAAGACTAGAGCTAGAGTATGTTCGATATCCTTCACGAAAAAGGGGAGAAAGAAAAAAAGAATATTCTCTGATCAATTCGTTTCCTTCGCAAGAACACCCAAATGTTTCGTTCTCCTCTGAGAGAAGTACAGAAGTAAGAGCGCTACCACATTGTAAGACCATAAGTTTACCAGTCTTCTATCACGATCAATCTTGAATCCAATTCTTTAAATTTTCGACTTCTTCCAACATTCCAACAAACTCTTTCGCTCCAGCTTCATCTTCCCCGATCGCTACCGTCTCCACTCTCTCACTGATCCATCTCGCTAGATCTCTAGCTGACCCGATAGCACTTGTTTCTCTCTTTTCGACGATTTCCTCCTTCTCCTCCTCCTCCTCCTCCTCGTCTTGTTTTTCCGTTGATAGAGTCGAAGCCGAAGGGGCGTTGATATTGAAATGTAGAGCATCGATGGACCGTTCCGCGGGAGTGTTACCATTTTCCGATGAGGTTGGAGAGGATTTGCTTCGTTCAAGGTCAAAGATTCGTAGACGATTGGCAGCGAAGAAAACTGCCGTACGGGTATCGCAAATTTCTTGGAGATTTCGGTAATCGTAAGGAAGATCGACGCGGAGATGACGTAGGGTAAAGGGGGTAGACGAGAGGGATTTGTGGAGGAAATCGAGCGACGCTAGCGGGTCCTCCTCCTCCTCGTCCTGATAGCCAAGGTTATAGAGGAATTGTAACTCTTGAATGGAAGGAAAATCGAGAACATCTGAGAGAGTCGAGAGATAGTCGATGGGACAGTTGACGAAATCGGCGTGAGTGAGGTTTGGAAAGGTGAACGACTTGGGGGTGAGGGATTCGATTTCTTTCAGATCTTTTGATCTGAAGTATAGTTTGAGATACTGAAGTTGAGGGAATAGTGCGGCGAATTTGAACTCGTTAGGAACGGTCGATCTACAACTCAGTTCGAGATCGAGGACGAGTGATCGGAGAGTCGTCGAGAATGGGTAGCGGTAGGCGAAGGCGGAATCGTGGAGGTTAGTGTCACTGAAGGCGGCGGGTATTCCATGCTCTATCGAGAGGGTTCGAAGGGAAGTCAGGCGAGAGAGAAGAGCAGCAAGTTCGGGTTCTTCGCTCGCGAGGGTGTTTTTTCGACCGGGGGTTTTGAGAGTCAGGTCCGTGATATGGCTCAGGTTCCGTTCGAGAAGGGGCACGAGTTCGCTAAACCTAACCGAGACGTTCCAACGAGTTGTACGACTTGCCATTGCCAGAAGAGCCGACCGAATTTGCCGAGTTTTGAGAACGGATGCGATCTCTGAACCTTGTTGGAAGACCGGCTCCGTTGAGGACAGAGATCCTGCAGGCAGCTCTTTGGTGACTGCATGGTTGAATCTATCGACTGAAGAAAGATTGGGGAGCAAGTGAGGTATCCTGAGAATGAACGAGACGAGGAATCGGAAGTAGTTTTCGGTCCAGTGTCGAATTTGATCGTCGTGATGCGGTTTACTTTCGGTGAAGGAAGGAATCGAGTACAGGAAGATGGGGTCCTCCGACTTTGAGAACCGAAGAGTCTGAAGCAGAAGAGAGCAATTGGGAGTCAGCGAATCGCGTCTCGAGTTAGAATGGAGGCTGACTGACCGAGAACAGATACTTCTCTGACATATCCCTCAGCCGCCGATTCACCATAGATACTGCTGACAAACTTCTGCCCGTCCATCCATACTTCGACTGTTTCCCTCCTCTCTCTTTGTACGCTTGATCGGCTCGATAACACATATCAACGACCAGTTGCTGTGTCTCGTTCGGAAGTCGGTTGAAGCTCATGTTGATTCGAGTCGAAAGTAGAGTGAGCGGTGGGAACCAAAGAGATGAAACCGCGGCTTGGCTCCTCCTCCATCGTTTCGAATCGTAGAAGTCTTCCTATAGACTCACTTCGTACCTCTAGATATGTCGTAAGCTATCCCTTCTGATCAACTTCGTTAGACTCGCTTTAAAATCAGCTTACCCCACTTCTTCCTCCTTTCTGCTGCTTCATTTCCTCGCTATTACATCCCACAGAGCTTCGAGCAGATTTACGAGAGCTGTGTGGAACAACTTTAGGAATGCTGGAGGTCACGATGCGAACTCTTTCGCTCACGTGCGTTTTTTCCATTTCCCTCCTCCTCTCTCTCTCTCCGTCTCCCTTTGCTTCCTCCAGCTCAAGCAGCTACAAAATTCAGATGAAGATAGTCTCTGCGTCTCCCGGAAAAGTAACATCCGAAATGATTGTGAAACAACATCAAACGAATCGATTAACTTCGTTACATGGTGGATTAATCGCTAGTTTAGTGGATACTATGGGTAGTTTAGCTTTGAGTTCAAAAGGTTTATGGTTAACTGGAGTCAGTACTGATATCAATATCACGTGAGTTCAACTTTTTCACTTTCTAGCTCAAACTGAGGTATTCCTTTTTCAAATCTGAGTTGCGAAACGACTCGTTTTCGAGTCATGGTAATAGATTACAATACTCAAAACGCTCTATGCTGACGCAGAACTCTTATTTCTCGTGTCTAGATATGTGAGAAGCGCGAAACTAGGTGAGAAATTAGGGATTAAATCAGAGGTCATCAATATGGGTTAGTCAAAACTTTCTGAATTCCTTTCCTCGCCTGTTCCTCCTCAGCACAGCACTATTCACCCTTCGCATAAGGTGCATACTACCAGGAGCGTGATCGCTCATAGCTTGTGCGCTTTACAGGAAGAACATTGGCGTTCACACGGACTGAAATCAATTCTCTCGAAAGTGGGAAACTACTAGCTTACGGTGAGCTTTTTCCTCGTCTTGCCCCCCTCATACCCTTCTCTCGCTCTCAATTAGACTCTCTGTGCTTTCTTCTGAGACGATGAGAAAGCTGATTTGAGACTGGAACTTCGATTGAACAATTTTAGGTTCTCATACGAAATACATCAAAGACGCTTTGAAAGGAGACAAAAATGTCAAATTGAGTGAAGATGGTGAAACTCTGATCGAAGGTGAATGGCCAGCAGAAGAAAAGGTTGCAGAAGGACTAGAATAGAGGAATCTATCTTCGAAGAATACATCAGAAAATTTTCAGTTTAACAAAGCCTACTACCGAGGCCTGACCGTTTCCTGAGTGATGTAGTGATTGCAGCTGCCCCTGATTGTTGTGGAAGTCTCTTCGGAACTCTCTAGTCATGGAGAGGAGCTAAAGCTGTCTTCTTCCTTCCGCTACGGAACGCTCCGCGAGAGCTCGATTTTGCAATCTCATTTTTCCGGAGTCCTTGCGCAGCACTCCCCAAGTTCAGTCGCATACCGCTGTGAGTCTGCGTTGTCTTGACATCTCTAGCGAAACTTGTCGGTTTCACTCGATTCGCGACTCTCTCTTTCTGCTTTTCTCCTCTCCCGACTCAATTCACGATCTCGACCATTTGTCAATAGGATATGTGCGGTATAGTATTCTCAATACGAACACCATCAGCTTCTCAACCGAACTCTTCCTCTCAAGAAACGACTTCATCAACTCTTTCTGATCAATCAACCTCTTCCCTTCACGAACTCGAATGGATCGCTCTCACTTCAGCCGTAGCAGATAGAGGTATATCTCATCACCCTCTCGATCCTTCCTCAGATCTCTCACTGATGTCTATCCGAGAGAAACAGGTCCCGATTATTCAAACACCATCACTCTTGAAACGTCTTCGCTCGAACTCAAGTTCCATGCGACTGTACTACACCTCAGAGGTGAAAGGGTAACTCCTCAACCTTTCAGGGACGAGGAGAGCGGGAATATTTTGTGTTGGAATGGCGAAATATTCGATTCTCCTTTACTACCTGTATGCCCGCCCATTCCCTCTCTCCCTCTATTCGAGACTGATCAACGAGAGAGCTGATTAGTGCGCTCGACGAGGAGGATAGGTAGAAATGACAGAGAATGATGGAGATAAATTATTTTCATTGATTCAAGAAATTGGGTTTCTACCAGCAATGAAACGTCTAGATGGACCTCATTCTCTAGTCTACTATGAGAAATCGACAAGGAAAGTTTGGTTCACTAGAGACTGTTTAGGGAGGAGATCCTTGTTGACTAGGAAAGAGAACAAGGAAGGGGAATTTGTTTTAACTTCAACTGGAACTCCCGATTTAGAATGGGAAGAGATTAGTTGTCAAGGGATTTGGGAATTGGATTTGAAGGCGTTTGAACGAGGAGAGCAATATCTCCAGATGCATCAAAGGTATTACCAATCTGAAGCTCCCTCGCAAGATTCTCTCGTCAGTTCTATTCTTTTTCTAGTTTCTGCTCTCTTTTTGACTAAATCGCTGATCTCCCTCCGGTTTATTCAGATTTGTCCTTTCGACAGACTGAACAAGGCACTTCCGTCACCGGGCTGTCTCCTCCCGATGACTCGTTCTTTCCCTCCTCTCCCAGTTCTCACTCCCGCCTATCTATCCCTCATCTCTTCCTTCAAGTCTCTACTACTAGAATCAATTCGACAAAGAGTTCTCACAATTCCTTTCGACAAGAATCGAGAAGATCAAGTTGAAGAGAAAGGAAAAACTCAAAACAAGAAACCTAGAATCGCAATCCTATTCTCTGGAGGATTAGATTGTACTTCACTAGCTTTATTGACTGATGAAGTTCTACCTCCCGAAGAAGGGATAGATTTGATCAATGTTAGTTTTGAGAATCCTAGGAAATTGGAATTGGCGAACAATCGAGGAGGAGGAGCAGTAGGGAAAGGGGGGAAAAAGAAAAAAGAGACGAAGAAAGAGAGACAGGATAGAATCAAGAGGGAAGAGAATGGAGAACCTGAACCTGAGCCGCTTCCGATCGAACCTGAATCAGTAGAGCTTTTAAAAGAGGAAGACGAAACTACGATAGGAGGAGGAGAATCGATGTATGATGTACCGGATCGGACTGACTGGACTCTCAACCTGGAGGGAACTGTGTCAGTTGAGACCGAACAGGAGATGGAATTTCGTCAAAGTCGATGTACCTTATCAAGAAATGTTGTCACATCGACAAAAAGTCATTGATTTGATGAAACCTCAAGATACTGTTATGGATCTAGTTGAGTTCTCTTTTATCTCTGTAACTCACTATGAGCTATGTATTGACTCTAGAGTGTATCCGATGCGAACGTTCAGAGCATAGCGATCGCCTTTTATTTCGCATCTCGTGGCAAAGGAACTCTCGCCAACGATTCTCTCTCTTCCTCAGAAGAACCTTACACCCCAACTTCTCGAGTTTTACTCAGTGGATTAGGAGCTGATGAATTGTTGGGAGGTTATTCACGTCACCGAAAAGCTTACAACCAATACCTCTCACCAAACTCTGATTCTCCACCTCCACTTCCCGATTCACCCGAAGGTCACATTCGATGGAACTCTCTGATAGAAGAACTATCGATGGATTTATCAAGGATTTCAACTAGGAATTTAGTAGAGATGATAGAATCATTTCTTCAAATTCGAAAGAAGTTAGGTACCCTTTCTTATCTACTAAAATCGTTTCCTTCTTGTCAAGTTTACCAGTTTGGGAAAAATGTGATATGAGGTTTGAAGAAGGTTTAGGGGAGAAATTATTATTGAGGATGTTGGTAAGAGATCTAATGAGTTTTAAGAATGAATTTGGAGGAGTTATGAGTAGAGGAGAAGCTTGGAGATTGAAAAAGAGAGCTATTCATTTCGGTGCTAGAACGGCAAAGATGGAACTCGAAACTGGTAAAGCTAAAGGAACTGATAGACTTTGAAGAGTTTTCCAAGTATATAGAAAATAGTTAACTTTAGACAATTCGTAATTTTGCATAGAATGCCTATGGCAGAAACAAACGAGAGAGAGAGAGAGAGAATGGTAGTCATATTGGAAACAAGGAATAACGAAAAGAAACAACGACACGGATAAAACAGACAGAACAACAAACTCGCGAGCTCAACTAAATTCAAAAGTACCTTTACATCTCCTTCCTCTCTTGTCAACATCCCACTCGAAAACCCTCTTACCAGTAGCGACCAACAATCTCTCTCCTCCTCCACTGTCCTCATCGATACCCCAATCCAATCCCAACAGATCGTATTCGCTTGTATCGATTGGGAAATTACCATTCGTAGTTCCTCCTCCTCCTCCCAGATTTCTGAAACCTTGAGGATGACCCAGATTAATAGCAGCAGAAGATACTGTCGCTGCTGCCACCGAAGCCGAGTAAGAATAAGTTGGGACTGAGAATGGATAGATTCTTGGAACTCTGACTTGGGGAGGAGAAGAATTCGAAGACAGTGCGACGGGAGGAGTTGAAGATCTCTCGTTTGCAAGTAGAGGAGCTGCGAACAGAGAGAATGCGTCTCGAGGTGGAGGTGGTGCGAGAGGAAGTTGAAAAGTAGTTGTGGAGGATGGGGGAGAAGTAGAGTAACGAGTTAGAGTAGTGTAAGGGACAGAGTTGGAAGATTGATTTGTCGGAGCTGATACGGAGGCGGAAGCGGCGACTGAGGAATAGGTCCGTGAAGGTCGACTACCGGCAGTAGTGGTTGGCTCGAATCTGCGAGCTCGAGTCGTGTTGATGCTCGAAGGGTCTGATTCCTCGTCGAAACTATCCTCTCCTTCCTCCTCTTGTTCTTCATCTTCACTCTCTTCTTCATCACTATCCTCATCGTCATCTTCATCTTCATCGTGTTGAAACGTGTAATCGGTTTCTGAACCTCCAGTTCCACTTCTTTCAATTTCCATTCCATCTTCATCGTTTCCACTTAAAGGAGTAGGCCAAACTTGCCCCCTCCCTTCATCTGGTAACTCCATCAAAACCGTCGTATTATTAGTAGTGGTCGCTGTAGATCTGATCCTACTATCAAGTCGTTGATTGTTCAAATCGTGTCTCGCTCGTTCCCTCCTAATCTCATTCTCGAAATCGTCATTGTCCCCTCCTCGACTTCTCGAATTTGACATTCCGGTCTGCTGCTGTTCGAACCCTAGAGTATTCGTCGTCATACGTTGTCTCCTCGTTCGAGGTACAGGTCGATTCCTCAATGGCCAACCACCTCCAGTTCCTTCATCTCCTACTTCCACCGCCATTGAAGAAGAATAACCAATACTTCCAGGAACTCTCAACCTAGACCATTGCGAAGGAGAAGAAGGATGATTTTGTAATTGAGAATGATAACCGGAAGCGAAAGAAGAAGAAGTTGGAATTTCCAAAATTTGATAATGTTGAAAATTTCTTGAATCGATTAAATGAATTCGATTCCTATGCTGATTATACGTATATCAAACCTCTCCTGCTCGATCAGCTTTTCTCGACTAGAGAGAGAAGAGAGAGAGGGAAAAATTCAAGAAGCTGACCTCGGTAAAAGCTAGTAAACCTGAATCTAATTTCCCACAACCTCCAGGAGAGAAACTAACTTTTCTCACTGCGCCTGCAGGTCCTCTCTGACTAGTTTGGAAATTCGCTATGGTACGAGTTGATCGTCCTTCGTGAGAACTACTTGGGGAGGAAGATCTTGAAGGAGGGAGTTGTCTTTGATCATAGATCGTTACGAATCCATCTGAAAAATCTCGGAGTTGATTCTTGATCAGTTTGCGGCGAAGAATCGAGAGAAAGGAGAAAGAGAGAGTATTGCTGACCTTGTGAACCTACTACGAAACAATTCCCGGTACTCTTTTCCCAATCGGTACTAAAACTTGCATCTTTTCTACCATTCTCTTCACCTTCGATCACTTGTCTCAATTTGTAATCGTCCCCTCTGACATCGAACAAGAAAACTTGATCTGTATCCCCTACAGCAACTAGTTTGGTACCATCTGGAGATAGAGAAGAATGGTTGATTGGAGTTGAAAGGTTTTCAATATCTAATTCTGGTCGAGCTATCAATTGACAAGGTCCTCCTGCTAAGTCTAAGCTTGACAATTCTTCCGGTTCTTCCTCAGAGTCGAATACTGAGCCAGAGTCAGAGTCAGAGTCGTGAGTTTGATCGACTACAGAACCTCCCGACCAATTTCTTCTTCCTCGACTTCTCCAGTTGCTACTACTCGTTTGTTCTCGTTCCGAATCCGGTACTTGACCTACTACGTCGAATACTTTAATCACTTCATCGTTTGAACTGACTAGTAACCTAGGAGTCGAAGGGTTTGAAGGAGAAGAATTCAAATTGAGTGAGTTAACTATTGAACCTCCTAAACTGTTTGTACCATTACTCGTTGCTGAAGTAGGTGAGGTGTTGAATCTTTGATGTGGTAAGTATTGATAACACCTGAATCGTGTTTTTGTCCTCAATGATCAGCGGAAAAAGAGAAAGAAAAAGAAAGTGGAAATAGCTAGCTGGCTCACCAATCTTGATCAGGTTGACAACTTTTCAAAGCCAATTCAGAATTCTGACCTCCACATACGATCAAACCTTTGTTACTAGTTAGACAACAAGGAGTGAAACTCAAAGGAGTATAGAGAGGTGCACGATCGTTGTAAAGTGAATGGTTCGCTAACGAATCAAAAGTTGTAACGGTGATTGAATTTTCTGGTAAACCTTTCGAAGACCTTGAATACCGAGATCTATTTGGAGTTAAAACTAATAGATCTCGTAGTTGAGCTGTGAAAGGGAGTTTCGGATTGATGAGTGGGGGGTGTTCCGACTCGTTACAGGAAAAGGGAGAGGGAAAGGAGACGTTACGATGAGAAGCAGTAGTAGTCACTCTGTTTGAAAAGGGTTCTGGGTAAACTAAGCTAGAGGTTGGGAACATGGTTGATCTGGAAGATGTTCAAGGATTCTTCAATCAGAGTTTCACTCCATTCGATTCTCTGCCAGTGTACAGGGGCGTGTATTTGAGAGGGCCGGGAGACTGTTGTGACGACTAGTAGGAAGGGCGAGTGAGATAGGAGAAGGTGAAAGAGGGAGAGAGACAAGCGGCCGCCGAGCGAGCGAGAGACAAAATCGGCTTTTCTTAGCCTCGCTCGTAGATTTTTCGGGGCTAGCTATAGAGCTTACTAGAGCGATAATGAACGTTCCTGGATCTTAAAAAAAGGGAAACTTTGTGTCGAAATCGAAGTCTCTGACGAATTGGCACATCTACCAACGAGTTTCGGATCTCCTCCATTCGACTTGCTCCAGCCGATTCTACCCTAACAGAAAGTCACTCACAGAAGAGTTAGACGATCCCTCGAGCTAGATCTACAGATAGACTAGAACAACCCCTTTCTCGACCTTCAAAAAAACTTCAACTCGACTCGACTCTCCCTACCCTCCAACTCGATAGATATCAAGAACAATGTCGGCAACTCCAGCAGATGCTCAACAAGAAGCAAACATCGCCGTTTGGAAGTAAGTCTAATTCCTTTCCCCGAGAGTTTTTACCCCTTTGAGTCTTCGAATGATGAAAAAACCAGATTACTGACTACTCTCGCTTGGTGTTTGGACTATCGTGTCAATAGGATGAAGAAACTTGGTTAGTTTGAGCTCTTTTCCGTTTCTGCCGGACTTTGTAACTCGGTGTAAAACGAATAACGTTTGAACTGACTCTGATGCATTTTATCTACAATTTTCAGTTCAAAGTTTACAAGCCGCTCGTGGAGCTGGTGAGTCACTATTCACATCCACAGAGAGACTCTGCCTTTGTCGAAGAGAGAACTGATGCGGCCCCGCGTTCTCTCTTTTAGGAACTTCGATGATTTCTCTAATCGCACCTCCCAGGTTCGTTTTCCTGCTTCCCTGCTTTCCAGGCCTTTCTTCTCTAGCTAAACATGCTGTCTTCACATTTGAATAGATCTCAAATCTCTCAATTGTCTTCAATGTTGACTCAAGAATACGGTACCGCTTCAAACATCAAATCTCGAGTGAACCGACTTTCAGTTTTAGCCGCGATTACTTCTACTCAACAGAGGTTGAAACTTTACTCTAAAGTACCTCCTAACGGTCTAGTAGTTTACTGTGGTACTATCTTAACCGATGAAGGAAAAGAGAAGAAAGTGAACATTGATTTCGAACCTTTCAAAGTAAGTTTTTTCTTTCTCTCTCTCTCTCTCCGGGCCCACATTGTGAAAAGTGCGCTTACTTACGAGGCCAAAACTTCGAACTACAGCCTATCAACACTTCCTTGTATTTGTGTGACAACAAATTCCACACCGAAGCACTCGCCGAACTACTCGAATCTGATGCCAAATTCGGTTTCATCGTCATGGATGGTAACGGTGCTTTGTTCGGTACCCTCTCCGGAAACACTCGAGAAGTTCTCCACAAGTTCACGGTAGATCTCCCCAAGAAACACGGTCGTGGAGGACAATCTGCTTTGCGTTTCGCACGTCTCCGTAGGAGAAACGACACAACTATGTGCGAAAAGTCGCCGAACACGCAGTGCAACATTTCATTACCGACGACAAGGTCAACGTTCAAGGATTAGTTTTGGCAGGATCGGCAGATTTCAAAACCGAGTTGAATCAATCAGATTTGTTTGATGGTAGGTTGAACGCCAAGGTTATCAAAGTGGTGGATGTTAGTTATGGTGGTGAGAACGGGTTCAACCAAGCTATTGAATTGGCTGCTGAGAGTTTATCGAACGTTAAATTCGTTCAAGAAAAGAAGTCAGTAGTTTATTTTTCCCCTTTTCCTCGCTTCTGGATGAAAGCTGATTCGAAGTTTGATTCGTAGATTGATTCAACAATACTTTGATGAAATCTCTCACGATACCGGTAAATACTGTTTCGGAGTAGAAGATACTTTACGAGGATTAGAAATGGGAGCCGTCGAAACTTTGATCGTTTGGGAAAACCTCGACGTCACTCGTCACTACCTCCGAGATTCGACTGGAGCAGAACATATCGTACACGTTCACGCACCCCCTCCTGCCGCCAACACTTCGAAAGCTGCCGAGAACGCTCAAGGAGGAGGAATCAACGCATTGAGTGAAATCGATCGAGCTAAATTCATCGACAAGGTTACTGGATTGGAGATGGAACAGAACAAAGAACCTCAACCTCTCTTGGAATGGTTGGCAGAGAACTATCAATCGATGGGTGCTCAACTCGAGGTGAGTGACTACTTTTTTCGAGAACTTTGCTCAACTTTTACTGATTTTCGAGCGATTCTTTTTTCTTCCTTTCACAGTTCATTACCAACAAATCTCAAGAGGGTTCACAGTTTGTCCGTGGGTTCGGTGGAATAGGTGGACTGTGTCGTTACAAGGTAGATTTCGGAGAATTGAACGAGCAAATGATGGCGGGAGACGACGAAGACGAGTTTTACGACTCTGACGAAGATTTCGTCTGAAGTCGTAAGATGGTTCTCTCCCTGTCTCTACAGGAGGAGGGGGGAATCGAAACTTTCTCACTTCCACCCAGTGAGAAGGCTTCGGTCAAGGAGGTGGTGGTTGAAGGTGTTGTTCATAAATCTGAGGAGGAAAGGGAGAAGGGAGAGGAGGACGAGGAGATGAAGAAGACGTTTAGAGCCGAGGAAAGGGATACTTGAAGTATCTGTCGTGATGACGAGAGAGTTCAACAAGGTGAGTCTCTCTCGTTCAAACTGCTCTCTCAGGGTTTTCACGAGCTGACACGATTTGTTCCAGTTTTTGTATCCCTCTCTGATTCGTTCAAGTTACTTTCTGAATCCATGATTTCACTTCCTCGCTTCCCTACTCTAATCGTTTAATATACTCTTCCGTCCTCCTGACAACAACGAACCATCTTTCTCTCCTATTTCTCTCGCGTTTTCTCCTGTTTGAATGTTTCTCATTTCTTTCTACTTGTATTACGAAAGTGTCTACGAAACTCTGAGACCGTCGCCTCTCGGGAGCCCAAGGAGAAGATTTTGCGAAAAGGTCACGTTCTCGAGGTACTTCGCGACAGGAACTCCCCCCTTGCCTCCGATGCAATGATCGATACACCCCCGTCGACTGTGTGAGACACAATTGGCGTACAGCTTCGGAGTAGTTCAACCTGACAACGAGAGCGCGAAAGTGGTCGCTCTTCTCGACTCGGAAATGATGGTCGAAAGCGCTCAAAGGGAGGCCTTTATCCTCTCGTCCGCTGTAGCAGGACCTCACCGGATTTTACTCGCCGCTACAGATCATGAAATATGGAAGGAGAGAACAGCTTTTTTCGGCTCTTGCACAAAATTTTCCCCTCAACAGTGGTTTTCGAGTCCCTGTCACACCGAGAGCGGTCTCTACATTTCTTACTATAGTCATATCGCGGAGTACTTTCTATTCCCTTTCACAATGCCCACACAATCAACTCGAAAGACTCTTCCCCCGTTTTTCAACTCGCGTAAAATTTCTACTTTTCAGCTTTGGGAGCGTATGCGACCGCCTCGATTTCGATTTTCATGTCGGGGAATGCGAGGGCTGGTACGGTTAGAGCTGTCCAAATCGGTTTGCGCTCGGGTGACCAGCGTCGTAGGTTCGCGAGGATATGTTCGTACTCTTTGCGATCAGTTCCGACGTAGTACGTTCTAATGCTGTAAACCTATTTCAAAGAACCAAGAATGTGCGTAAGCTAACTTCCGGTACAGTAAGAATGCCAAAGTTCTCTCAACCTTACATCTTTCCAAGATGATCCCGCCGTTTGGAGTGCGAGTTCGATATTTGCGAACGCCTGCGAAACTTGTTCCTCCAAAGTTTCTTTACATTTCCCCGTCTCGGGATCCCATCCTCCTTGTCCTGACAACTCTATACGACCATCCGGTAGTCGTGCGGCTTGACTGTAGTGAAAATCTTTGAGCGCCTTGTCGCCGTATCCTCCGTACGAAAAGAATTGCATTTTTCTTCAATGTTCAAAGGTGAAGAGTGTTATGTAGCGAACGACAAAGGAAGAAGGAAGACTCGTCTAGCCGGAAGTCCGCTTGGCTTCGATGTATTCAAGATGACTCAAGAAGAAGAAGAAAAAAACGGGCAGATTAGCTAAGCAACGAGGTCACGTGATATGAAACGGGCCTTTTCAGACGGCATGATTTTGGAGACATTTTAGGGAATGTAAGCTCGACCAAGAGGCGGAGAACGAAGAGAAGTAATTGGGACCAAACAAGGTGTCTACAAACGGTCAAGGAAAATAATAACATTGAAAGACTTGAAGAGTACGACGATAGAAGTGTCTGCTCGTTCTTCACTATTGCTCCTCGAGGGCAGTAGCTAATTTACCGAGGGCGTCGTGGACCGAACGTTTTGAATACAGAGTTTGGGACCCAAAGAGGACAGTTTGCGAAGCTGTCACGTGATTTTTTCGATCGAACAGTCGAGAATCGATTCTCACGTCTTCCGCTCTCTGATCGATCATCTTTCGACTCTTCACGGTTGAGCAGCATTTGAGGCTTATGGAAAGCCCACCACCTATAGACAGCGATCGCTCAAGGAGTAGCAGTTCCCCCTCAACCGATTCATTACCTCATCCTCCCTCGATCCCTCCCTCTCCCGTCTTGTCCTTTCCCCTCA
>CM059598.1:1912726-1929733 GCA_030378345.1 Podosphaera fusca
TAACACGACGTGCAAGTTGCGAACAATCTGCTGCGTGAACCACTTGTATAGCTCCTCTTGCGAGTCAAGCAGCAAGCCTTGGCGCTGTGCACCTTCCTTGCAGGCAGTCATCAAAGTGGCGTACTCGTCGCCCTCGAAGAGACCGGGCACTTCTCCGTTGGCGAGGAGAGTGTTCATGCGTTCCAAGAATCCAGAGTCGAGAACATTGGACTCGTCCATAATGAAGCAGATCTTCTCGCCCTTGCAGCCACAGCGGCGAAGAACATTGCGCAGATCCTCGTCAAAGTCCTCGGCAGAGTACTTGCCGTGAACCTTGATCTGGAAAACAGACAAGCCATTCATCCATGCCACGAAGCGGGAAAGCGTGGTCTTGCCACTGCCGCTGACACCAATGAGGATGAGATGACCCTGAGGTTGGCGGAACACACGATCAATGCGCAGCACATGCTCCAGGACGTCATTGAAGAGGATAAGCGGAACATCAAGCTCTTCTTCGCAGAAGGTGCGCAGTCTGGCCTTGACGAAGTCTCGCAGTTCATCTCTGCGAACCGGGACGTAGTTCTTGGACAGCCAGTTAGAGAACAGGATGGGTCGCTGCAGAGCAGCATCCTCGTCAAGGTTGGGGAACCTCTCAAGAGCGATGCGGTTGACAGTGTCTTCGGTCCACTGGCGCTCATCATCTGCAATCAAACGATCAGAGAACAGACGCAAAGCCTCGTGCGCCCAAATTCTCACCAGACCTTCCAAAGACAGAGTCTCGAGTGGTCTGATAGCCTCATAAATCGCGCGAACCCATCGAGTAAGTTCACGCGGCGAGTAGACATAGTGAGGCTGGATGTCAGGCGTGAAGCGCTTCTGTGACAGCATGTACACCTCGATCATGGCCGAAGTCAGAGCCTCGGCGTAGCCACGCAGAGTCGGGATGATCTTGAGGATCGCGCTGTTGAACGTGCCGTAAATCTGCGTGAGCGAAAGCTCACCAGGGTAGTCCACCATGATCAGTGGCGCGTGACGAAGGAAACGCAGGCCAAGTGGCGTACGGCCAGCATCGGTAGGCGGGTTACAGGCTCCCACGAATTGGATGCGATCGAGGCTGACCCAAGTCTTGGTCGAAGTACGCCAGAAGCCACTGTGTTCCACGAGCTGGCGCAGGAACGAAATCACACGCTGAGTGCCATACTGATCCGGTGCAGGCAAGTTGATCTCGTCGCAGAAGACGACAAGCCAGCGTCCAATCTGCCTGGGAGCCATAGTGACACCGCTGACGGTCTTGCGGTAGTCGCAGTACTGCTCCAGAGTCTTGACAAGGAGATCTGGTGTGGTCGCACTGGAGAAGTTCAGTCCGACTACTTCCATGTTCGGAAGCTTGCGAAGTGCGCTGAACAATGTCATAGTCTTACCCGAACCGGGAGGACCGCAAAGAAGCAGCGGCTTGTGCTCGGCGAGGAACGAGTAGAGGACCTCTTCGTGGCGAACAGTGTCAAGAGTAGGAATGACAAGATCAGTCTGGGTGACCGAATGGGTGTTGACCTCGATGTTGGGCACCTGGGTCTGCCAAGGTGTCCATGCTGAGTTTGGTAGAACCACATCGTAATCGATCAGGGACGCCGTGTCGGTGAGAACAGGGACATCAAACGTGGCCAATCCGGCGAGGAAGTCGCCAAAGTCCTTGCGGTCAACAAGGGGACAATCTCCTGTGAAAGACCAAACGGCGGCAAGGAGGACCTTCTTGGACAGGTAGGTCTCAACCTGTTCATCAGCCAGAGGGAAGTCAGAGTGCTGGACATTGTACTCGAGGACAGAGCGGCAAGCCTTGCGCAGCAACGAGAAAAGGGTGCTGATGGCGCGAATGTGAGTGAACTCCATAATATGACGGTAGCCTGCGCTCTTAGCAAGAGCCTTCGCGACAAAGTCATTGAGCGTCAATCGCTGCTCAAGAATGTCGGCCATGATAGTTTGAACAGCAAGTCTCGACTCTGAAGATGCTGGGGTCACGCCCTCGTCCTCTAGGTCCTCGAAGGTTGCGGTGCGTAGCTGAGCCACGTAGCGAGTGAGCATGACACTAACGTCCACTGTGTCATCACTGAACCAGACCATACCGCAACGACTGACAGTGGCCAGGGTGGCGTACTTGAGAGTCTCGACTTCGAACATAATGCGAACGTTCGGCGGGAGGCCAAGACGTTCACCGTTCGGCAGTGTAAGCAGCTTGTTGTCATCCAAAACACTGTTCAAATTCTCTACCCACTCGGGGTCGACGTCGCCATCGAAGATGATCCAGTGGCGCTTGCTGTCCTCGCCACGCAAGTTGTCGACGACCTTGCGCAAAATGCTCGTGAAAAGACCATCAGTCCATTCGCGGGTCGTGCTGTCCAGGGTACCGTAAAGACTCTCCTTAGACATCACCTTCGGGTCAATGACGTGGCAAACGCCCTCAACACCGTCGACTTTCTGAAGAGCAGCGAGCAAAGTTCGCCAAGCATTAGACTTGCCTGTACCAGAGCTACCGACCATCATAACACCATGGTGCAAGTTCTGGATCTGGTAAAGCTGCAGCACCTTGGTCATCCAGGCATCGGTGGCGACAAGATCGCGCTCCTTGACCACCTCATGGAGAGACTTGCGAAGGTCCTCGAGAGAGGCGGGAATATACTGGACGCCAGGGAACATCTCGGTCTCGATTTCTTCGAGCAGCTTCGCGTCGTCGCGCACGAGCTTCGGCGCAATTGTCTCTCTGATACTTTGCACGAGGATCTGAGGTTCCATGCTTGCGCTGTCCGTCTTGTCATTGCCGTCTTGGATTCTCATACGCTTCAATCCACCAGAGCTAACGAGCACACTCTTCAGAGCTCTCAGACCGAAGTCGTAATGGGGTTGCTTCGAAAGCAGTGCTTTACATTTGTCGAAGAATGGCACGGTCTGCTTCGACAGAGGCTTAGCCTCAGTGAAGCCCTGAGAGAAGAGCATGACTTCGGCAATAAGCTCTTTGTCAGGAGACGACATGGCAACGCTGCGGAACAACTTCTTCAAGTTGTCCGGCAAGTTGGAACGACCGGCGTAGCCAGGGTTCATAGTAATGAACATTCCGGTCAAGGGGTGCACCTTCAACTGACGGCCGACAAGATCGATCTGCGCGTTGGGGTCGGTGACGCGCTTGCGAAGACCAACCTGGATGTTCTGGATTTGCTGTGAGACGGCAGAGAGGATGCGCTCCTCCAATCTGTTGAACTCGTCGAAACAGCCCCAAGCACCGACCTGCGAGATACCGAGGAAAATGCGGCCCATGGCCTGGAAGTCGAATGTGTCGTCGCAGTTGAACACAAGCGTAAAGCGACTAAGCTGGACACCAAGCGCCTTGACTGATTCAGTTTTACCAGTACCGGCGGGACCGTAGGGCGAACCTCCGAGACGCTGGCAAAGTGCCTGGGAGAGGGTGAGGAAACAGCGGTCGGTCAGTGGCGTGCGGACCAGGCGCTCAGGGACGCCGAGGTACTCGAAACCGTACGCCAGCGTTGCGTTGGCGACTCTGATTTGCATACGCTCCAAAGGAGGGGCATTGGGGTCAAAGTCGTAGCGCATCATCAACAGCCACAGATAGTGGTTTGGCGAGTCAGCACCGCCCTGAATGAGCTTCTCGATGCCATCTCTCTGGTGGACGAACTCAGTGATAAGTTGCTCGCACTTTTTGCGGTAGAGAGGGTCAAGATTTTTGAGCACGGTAGCAGCAAGGAACTTGAGCCTGTTGACTTGGGCATCAAATAAGTTTTGCAGCGTTGAACCGCCCTTCTCCAGAGCAGCATTGACGTCGGATGTCCAGCAAGCCTGAGTGGCGAGGACAACAATCTGTGCAGGGTACGCCGAGAGGAAGCTCTCAAAGACTTCATTGTCGTTGTCGCCAATGTTCTGGAAGTCATGTACTGCCTCAACAAGGTGCTCGGCCAGAGTCTCGCGCATGTTGTCTTCCAAAGCCTTGAGCCACTCGTTGATCTTCGGTGTGGTCTTGAGGTTGATCGGTTTCCTGAGCATGACCTGCTCGTTCTCTTTGGACGTCAAGCCACGAATGTTGGACTCTTCATCCATGACGAGGCCGGAGATACCTGCGAACATCTTTCTAAGATGCTTCTCGATTCTCAAAGTGTCGTTGGCGTTGCCAATGATTTCCAATAGATCCTCATCACCAACGAAGTAGAAGCGAGGGAATGCCATTCTCTCCTTCTCGAGGTATTCTCCCAAGGCCTTTTGAATCTTGTTCAACAGATCTGCAAGACGCTCGAGGGAACGCTGAACGTCAGGGATGTTGAGGACCTCGAGGACCTGCGGTGAGCGGTAGACCTTTTTCAGCACAGCCATGAATTCGCTGTTAATGTTGGCAAAGCGCGAAGACTCGACGGGAAGCAAGTGCTTAATGTCAGCATTTCCTGTGAAAACACCCTCGAGGTAGACCCATTGGCGCTGCACGTCGATCCAAACGTCGAACAGGACGTGAATGCGGTTGAGCTTGTCTTCCCATGCAGACGCCTCCTCTTCGAACTCCTTGTAGTATGGCGAATGCCTCATGGCCTGCAGTGAGTTAAGGTGATCGCTGCACTTAGCAAAGAGGTCATCCCAGCCACGAATGAGCCTGCACTTGTTCTGGTAGTTCACGAGATCGAGAGTGTAGTTCTGCCAGTGTTCACGCACGGTACGCACGAACTCCTCGAGTGCCATCTCACCCTGTGCCTGAGTGATGACATCGCGGATGATGGGCTCGCTAGGACCGAGCTGAAGATCCCAAACATCTCCAAGAGCCATTGAAATAGCAGAGTAGCGCTTGGAAGGCTGGAGGTTCTTGAAGATCTTCACCCAGTGGCGCTCACGTACGGCATCTGAGCGCATCTCAGTAAGAAGTGGGTTGACCTTGAGCAGTCCACGGAGCACAGTCTGCACATGTTCGAAGGCGGCGTATTGGCGCATGCGACTAGGCATCTCCTTGGTGGTCTTGATTAAGGTCTCGATCTGCTGACGAAGCTTACGAGGCTGGATGCTGTTCCATGGTTGGTCGCGGAGATCGTTGATCTGATCCCACACAATGCTCAGGTTCGCCCAGACCGACTTGAAGTCTTGGACCTCTTCCAGCAAAGTCACGAGCATGTTGTCAGGGCTGGCGGGCAGTTCAAGTGCCTCCTTGGCCTTGGAAACCATGTCGGCCTGTTCACTGAGCTGACTGAGTTCCGAGTCGAAGTTGTCCAAGGTCGCGACGGCCTCGGCAGGCGGAATGGAGCCAGCAACAGGGCGCTCTTCGTTCCACTTCTCTGTGATCTCAGCAACACGCCTCGATACAACGCCATCTTCGGCAGTGATCTTGGCACGCAAAGCATCCGTCTGGTCCGCAATGAGCTTGCTCTTGCGCTCGAGGACCTCCTGCAGGGCCGTCCACTCGTGATCAACTTGTTCGACATACAGCCAGTCTTTGGGGTATTGGTAGCGTAGGCGTGAGAGGGTCTGTTGACCTTGGCGGAATGTTTCCATCTCCGGCTCCCAGACCTTAGCTTTGCGCTTGCATGTTTGCACCACAGTGATGAAAGACACCGCTTGAGAGGTCGAGCTCGTCTGCATGCTCTGGCCTTCAAGGTCTTTTCTTGACTTTTGCAGCTCGGCGTAGACGTCGATGATACGGTTGGCAAACAGGCCAGCGAAGTGACCGAGCAGTTCGTGTTGCCACTGATCGTATTTGGCATTGACCTTTGCCTGGACTTGCTCGTAGTTGATGACCAAGTGTCCGAACGAGCGGCGCATTCCAGAAGTATCGAATGTCTCGCGCTTCTGTCGCAGCTCTTGAATCAGCTGCAGCCATTGCTCAAGATCATCGCCAAGATCATCTTGCACCTGGTCGAGCTGCAGATCCCATAGAGACTGGAATTGCAACCACTCGTCCACGTATGTCTGAGCAACTGCAAGCTTGGCCTCGATGTTCTCATAGAGGGTCGTCAGAGCATTCATGCTCATTGATGGCAGCTCAGCATACGTTGTTGATGATTTGAGGCCGCCAACAGTCAAAGCACTCTCAAATCGTGAAGCTTGTACTCTTGGGAGGTCGCAGACGACTGCTAACCATTCCTGCAGGTTCCTGAGCCACCCAGCCCTCGCGTCCTCAAGCGGCGGCTCGAGTTGAATCAGCTGGTTCTGCATCACAACGTTGTGGTTGAAGGTCTCGATATTCGGTGTGCCAGCTTCTTTCTCGCCAGACTCAGCAGGATCTTGGAAGTCCTCGGACCAGTCCTTCAGAGCCTGTTGCAGACGGTCATGCAGTGTCTCAACAATCTTGTCGTTGGTCTTCGCGACCCAGAAGGGGATGTTCGCGTATGACTCGAGATTGAGTTGATCGACGGCACGTTGCATGGCCTCAAGGTGAGAACGGAAGGAGTCTTGGACGTAGCCGCACGTTTGTAGTTCGCGTAGTGCCGAGTCCGCCGAGACTTGTATGTTGGAGAGCGTGGCCACTTTAGATTGAAGAGTGGTGATGGAGTTGCCAAGGTCTCTTACGAACTGGACGTGTCGGTTCTCGTCCCCACGGCTAGGTTCAGTATCACTGGCGACTTGGCGTATGTGAACATCGTAGGCAAGCACAAAAGTATCCCAACGAAGAGGTGTACCTTTGGCGACGAAGCTCTGAACAGTGTTGCGGTAGTTGCTCAGCAGGATGGATACCTGGGGCATGCTTTCAATGGCAAGGTTTGTCTGGTCATACGTAGTCAAGCTCTCCACAAGGCTGACAGCGAAGGGGTACACACGACGAGCTTCCTTGGCAACATTGGCAATGCTGTGTGGTACATTGAAGTTGAGCCAGAGCAAATTGCGGACCTCCTTGAACAATGTGATTGTTTGCGAGTCGAAGTTGACACTGATCTCGTACTTGTTGCCCTTGACTCTGTTTTGCGAGATACTGAAGAGACGGCCGGAAATGCTGATGGACTTGCGGTTGATGTCCCGAAGCCAGTCATCGAAGATAGGCTTGGTATCAAGGCGTTCCCTGAACCTTTCACCAAGCGTGAACAGCCGCTGGCCTTCTGTGTGTTGAGCCCACTTTGGTCCCAAGATGTTTTCAATCTTGTTCACATAGCTGTCAAGCTGGCGCTCGACTTGCCTGGCGCGAATGATGGCGCCTGAGATTGGAGGCACATCGTGCAGCTGTGCCATGGCATGGGCCTCAGACTGACCGTACTGATGTGTGAATCGCACTTGCAGGGCGTCAATCTCATCTCTGACGTTGTTGATGAGTGTGGTTTGGTACTCTGCAATAGCACCCTTGATCTTCTCCCTGACCAAAAGGGCATTGAACTTGGAGAAGACGCGGAACATCTCGCCTGCGTTCTTGGTTACAGCCAGACGATCGCGCAGCCTGGCAATAATGGCGTTCTCTACTCGCGAAGTGCGCTCAACATAGGCGGTTTCAGCTCGGTTCCACAGCTGTTCACCTTCGGGGGAGGTGTCCATGACATCAACGTCTTTGACAGCGTTGTATGCTTGAGAGATTTCCTCAATGGCGTCGAAGTCACCCAGCTCCTCGACGAGAACGGGCGCGGCGGCGCCGTCCAGGCCTTCCGCTCCTTCGTCTTCAGGACCAAGGACCTGGACGATGGTACGTTGTAATTGCTCATGCTCAACTCTGAACTTTGCAATGAACTCCAAACGGCCCTGAGTTGTATCGTGCTTGCTGGTAATCTTGATAGGGATGAACTTGTCGTTGCGCCTTCGGGTGACCTCACGTGCGACATTGGTGAATTCTTTGACATTACTTGTCCAGCACTCCCAGACGCCCTTGACACTATCAATGATCTTCTGGAAGTCCTCGAAACGCACCTGCATCAGCGTACGGCCGTGGACCAATTTGTGCAGGTTGGCATCTAGGTCGGCCGAAATGGCTTCCACAAGAGGGAGAGCACGTTTGATTGGGTATGGGCAAATGCGCAACTTCTTGTTCAGGTGACCGAAAACCTGGCTGATAGCATCCTGAAGCTTCTCAACCGAGATGGCGTTGAGGACCTCTTCAATGGGGAATCCGTGGAAAAGCTGGTTGTATCTTTGTACGCGGTCCTTGGCTTCCTTCAAACCAGTATCCGACTGGAAACTTGCGGTAACACCATGACGCTTTGCCTTCTCCAAGATCTTCATTGTCAACGACACACCGGGGCCCGCAAGCTGACCTTCGATGCTCTCGATCGCTGATTCCATTGCTAACCAGAAGTTCTTCTCCTGTGTGGCACTACCAACAGGGCGTTCGTCTGCTTGCTTGGTGAACTCGCGAATTTGTCTGATCCAGTCGTTTGCCATGGCCTGTAGCTTGTTCAAAATGTTGCTGTTGGACAGAATCTGATCAGGAATCTGCGCAATAGCTGCTGCCATGTCGCCATCGGAGTCCTCCAGCTGCTTGAGGACTGCATCGTGAATTTGTAGTTTCGGCTCCGACACTTCACTGTTTTGCAAGAGATTGAGCAAGCTGCTGTCAAGCTCAGCTAAGCGTCGCCTTGCTCCAGTAATTCCAGTCCTTGAGTCGCCATCGGCTCTAAGTTTGTCGCCTGATGGTTCTGAGCCTCGCGCCGCCGCCTCGAAGAAAGGCGCAATAGCTCCCCTAAGCAGCGAGTGCAAGCTCTCGTATGGAGAAAGTGTTGATCCATCAGAACCGTTGCCCAGTATACCAGATAAGGGCAGGTTGACAACCGAAAGCTGTTTGGCGACTGGGAGGTCCGAAGTGATCGGGCTGGGCCTTTTCAAAAATGCTACACAAGCCAGTGTTCTTGAAGTGTACAGGAGCTCCGAGCTCAGTGTGTATATTGCCTGCTCTTCTGATCCATCCCCGTTGGCCTCTCCTGAACCTTCACCGGCAGCAGCCTCCTTCAAGACGTAGAGTGCAACCTGGGCTTCCAGCGCAAATCGGGTGCATCTCGCCAATGTGTCTTCGAGGATTGACGCATTGAGCAAACTTCCATGGCTCTTCAGTTCCTCACTCGAAGCGCCCAAGGTCACTTCGAGCACATTAGACAAGTATTTGATTATGTCTTGCGGGTCGACAGCATTTGTGGTTGGCGCGGTCGGTGTGCCGTTAGCAGCACCGTTTACGCCCTGGACCACAGGGTCCTCCATTGTATATTCAGCTGGTGCGAGTTGTTGTATGTGCGCTCATCGCTGGGTTGTAGAAAATGTGAGTGTAAGCAAGTAGAGGCGGCTCCCTCTATTCGAGATCCAGATACAGGGGTCCGGATGTTTTGTCGCGGGTGTTTCTTCAAGTCGCTGCAAAAGACGTTGGAGAAAAGGAGTGTGGTGGTGGTGATAGTATTATTATGCGATCGCGGAAATGCGTCAGTATGCAGCGGCGTGGAGTGTTAGTGGTGGTGGTAGTAGTTGAGAGGGGAAAGGTGTTTCACGGTCAGGCACAAGCACAAGAAAGGCACGCGTTGGCTAGAGCTTCATGAAACGCGGCGGGCGTTGTGAGCTGGCTCGCCTGGCTGTTCCGCCCGCCGTAGTCCTGCTGTCAGCGCCACTACTCAAGCTTTCCCCAGAGCGTGCGTTTCCCTTGCTCTTCAGCAGAGCCGCATCGACACTTAAACCTTGGAAGTAGTCCACCTCACTAACGTGCCATCACGTGTCGTCAATCAACGGCGAGAAAACTCACAGCGTTGGATGTGGCACTGAACCGATGCTTTGGTGTCGTTGAAAGGAACTTCACTGGCTGTCTGCGTATGGACTGGCTGGCCAGGCTGTGATACTGCGTGCAATATATCTGGAAAGCCAAATTACGGAACAAGAACATATCTTATCCCGCTGTCCAGCGTAGAGACATCGCTACCGCTTGCCATCCACAATGAACGCCGTTGATGCGACCAGTCGCTCAGTCGAAGCAGACACCGGTGCACCTCCATCCCTCCTGACCGTCATCCTCGATACCAACCCTCATGCGTGGAACCTCCTCTCACCAAGTCTTCCACTACACAAGGCTCTCGCCAGTCTACTGGTCTTCCTCAATGCCCATCTAGCAATCAACCCTGCCAACCAGGTGGCCGTTCTTGCAAGTCACGTCGAGCGAGCAGAGTGGCTCTACCCAACGCCACCCTCTACATCACAACCTCACACAAATGGCAGCGTGGACACAGAAATGGCCAACGGCGGCCCAATCCAACTTCCTACAGATGACGCAAACAAATACCGTCCCTTTGCCGCTGTCGAGCGCGCCATCACGACAAACCTCCAAAACCTCATGGCAACCACAACCCCAGGCGCACTCTCCTCAACCCCCACGACCATGACTGCCGGCGCCCTCACCCTCGCCCTCTCCCACACCTCCAAACTCCTCGCGGCCGGCCCGACCTCCACCCAAACCGCGCAAACCTCCTTCAACTATTCCGACCCTAACAGCAACACCTCCTCCGACGCCGCCCGCGCAGGCGGCGGCCCCGGCAGCAGCACCTCGCGCATCCTCATCCTCAGCGCCAGCCCGGACAACAGCGCGCAGTACATTCCGACCATGAATGCCATCTTCGCCGCCCAGCGCCTCAGTATCCCCATTGACGTCCTCACCCTCGCCTCCTCCAGCACTTTCCTGCAGCAAGCCGCCGACGCCACGGGCGGCATCCACCTCGCGCGCACCGACCCGGCCTCGCACGCAGGCTTCCTGCAAACCCTCATGCTCGCCTTCCTCCCGGACCCCACCGCGCGCCAGAACCTGATCCTGCCCTCGCAAGCGCAAGCCGGCGGGGGCGTCGATTTCCGCGCGGCGTGTTTCTGCCACCGGCGGATCGTGGACGTGGGTTTCGTGTGCAGCATCTGCCTGTCGATTTTCTGCGAGCCGGTGCCGGACGGGACGTGTTTGACGTGCGGCAGCCATTTGGCGCTGGCGAGCTATGGGCGCAAACCGGCGGTCGTGCCACGGAAAAAGAAGAAGAAAAAGAGGGTGGCGGATGGGGGTGTTGAGACGCCGGGGAGTGCTGGGGGGACACCACAGCCGGTGTGAGCAAAGAGAGTTTATGGCTGATGTGCGCGGTTGTGGAGTTCTTATTTCTGGCAAGGCGTTTGGAAAGGTGGCGATGCTGTGGGCTCGGAATTGCCAGGAAAGGGTTTAGAGCGTATATGTATTACATCAAAGCTATGGAAAGCGTTTCGTCAAGAATAGAATGTTGTCACCTCGATCTGATTGTCACTGTAATTCTGCACTGAACACATCATCACTGACAACACATTGTCCGCGGAGTAATGAATAGATTCATGCTACGCTATGCTAGGTATGCCACTCAGCCAGTAAAGAGTTGTCGAATAAATCGAGATTAAGGATCAGCCACCAGGTCGCCTTTATACAGAGCAGCATGCTCTGTACATACTCTGCTGCATCTCCAAAGCGGTCTCGTAGGACTGCCACAGGATAAGAAGAAAAAACACCACATCCCCCCTAAGCAAACTCCAATCACTTCCCCCAAGCAAACCACCCAACCATTTTTCGGGTCACCGTTTCATCTATTTCCTCTTGCGGAAACGAATGCCTTTCCCACCTTGTGCAATCGTGCCACTACCACGACTCCTGCTCATCGAGCAAGAAGGCTTTGCATCTTCCGAGCTCATGCTTGCAATCGCGAAAGAATCCGTGTTGTGCCCGTAGTAGAGCCAAACGCCATCAACAGTGCGTTTCACGGTAAGCATACCAATCGCGCCAGTAGATTGACTGTTGCGGACAGACGGATGTCCCATGAAGTCCCGCTCGATGAAGCCTCGAAGCGCTTCGTCTTCGGTGACTTGTTCTGTGCCACCACCAGGTGTGCGGCGCTGTGAGAAGAAGATTCGGTTCGAGCAAACAGAAGCGGCCATTGTAGTGCCCATGTGCTCTCCAGTACCGCTTGTGACTGTTGCGACTGTCGTACGTTCGGGATCGTCAGGATCTGCTGGGATTACGCTTGCACCAATTCCGACCAGAGCAGCAGGACCAATCCGACCTCGATGTTTCATGCCTATGCCGCCAGACGACGCACCGCATGCAATATTGCCGTACATGTCGATGGCTATCGCTCCAACAGTATCAGTGATCGAGTCAGGAGCCGGCGCCGACGGTAGAGGTGAATTCTCGTCGTTGTGGACTGTTGCTTTTGGTGTGCTTGCAGAATGTTCGTCATCAGGAGTCGATGAATGCGAAAAATCATGATAGCCACCAGATTGGCGTACCGCGTCCGACACCATGTGGGAGCTCTCGCTTCTAGCACCTTCGAGTAGGCTTTCGTGTCCATCACTCCACGCTTGTGTATCAGCAACCTTCGGAAGTGGCTTGGTAGTATCTTTCCCGAAGAAGCTGTCGTCGCTCCTGACCTCCAGCTCATCTTCCCCTGAGATGAAAAAGCTGCCATCCCTATGAGCATCTCTTTGCATGCCTTCGCTGGATACGGGCTCCGCCACGTTCAGAGAGCTGTGTTTCGATGGATGAGCCGAGCGTCGTAACAAAGGACCAGGAGGGCCATTTGGATCCGTGTATTCTTCATCGACATCAGGTGTAGTCTTGTTGGTGCTGTACGCTTGAGGTATTGAGACGGCGGAGCTGGCTCGCGAGGGTGAAGATGAGTGTTGTAGGATGCCTCGATCGTCGGAAGCCGGTGGCGACACAGGCTGCGCGTCATTGACTAGCGCTTCGGCCATAGCGGCAGAATGATACCTTCGTCGCCTTTCCTGTGTCGTTGCTAGATGAAGAGGGTCATGACTTGATTCCGACGACACAGGAGATATGCCATAGCGTGCTGCTTCCGCCTCTCGCTCTTTGCGTTCTGCAACTATGAGGTCCTGACTCCAACGTCTCCAACGCTCTTGAGCAGCAGGCGAGACCAGAGATTCGAATCGCGCGATAGGCATACCGTGTTCAAGGGCGAAATCGGTGGCACCTTGGCCAACGAGTAGATTGGGAGGAACGCGACGCAGAGACAGCTGTGTAGCGGAACGATCTAGAAGGAGCCGGGCAAGAGAGACCGGATTCTTGATTTCTGGAGAACGTCAGCTGTGGGACATCTACATAAGTTGGACTGACTCACGAGCTACAGCGCCTGCACCACCGCTTCGGCCGTTGTGATCTACGATCAGAGCATCACATTCCACGACGCCATCCATGGCGAGGTTGCTTCCATAGCCGGCGTTCGTGATCTCTCTGTCCTCGAGGCACTTGATGGCTATCTCGACTGCGTCAACTGCAGATCCTCCAGTCTTGAGTACGTTCATGCCTAGTCTCGCAGCGCTGATACACATTAGCTAGAGTGTAGATGGAGGCGCGGGGTATGCTTACTCATTGCAGGCAGCAAGGTGCATCATTTCATTGGCTATACTGTGATAGCCTGCACCGGCATGGACGAATATGCAGGCTGTGTCGCCAAATTTCCTACCTCTTTTGTTGGTGAACATGGCGAAGAGAGTATGCTGTTTTAGGTAGACCGAGCCGAGTGTTTCAGACGGAGGAGTGATAGTTGAAGATCCTAGGTCGTGAGTAGTGATTGATGAGATCGGGCTGCTGAACGACTGGAGTAGTCAATCAAAAACTCCGTCGATGCCTGGCGAATCCTGTCGTTCGACAAAAGACCTGAGGATGTTGAGAGAAATTGAATACGCGTGAGCAGATTCTTCGTAGGTTGACGACGAGTGCGAGAGCTCAAATCTTGTTGAAGGCGCACCAGATGCACAATAACTCGTGACCGCAGTGTTCTGACACCAAGCCACGGCCTTCAAATCTCAAGCTCTTTCTCGTCCGCTGAACGGCCTCCTTCGAGTAATGTGAAGAGAGGGAGTAGGTGTCTTGAAACCGAGAGTCTGAACGGATGTGCTTTTCGTGCAGACAGAAAGCCGACTGCTCAGGTGTATCTCGTGCCTATGACACCGGTTTCGAGCGGTTCGGATGTGCTGGTTGACAGTGTGGCGCGCGTGAGAGAGAGGAGGAAAGATGTCGACGAAAGGATTCTCGCACCAGGCCCGGAAGGAATGTGAGTGACAGTAATGGTGGCGGACTGACCGGCGGTGATGAGATAGGATGGGGATGAACTTTGATGGGACGTGAAAGACTGAGTGAGTGTTTCGTTCCAACGTGCTCTTGCCTCTCGCCAATGGACGCCTTGTCACTCAGGCGAGGAAGGAGCGACTTTCACTTGTGGGTCGGCAAATTTACAGTTCACGACAAACTGATAAGGCTCCACGAGCAAGCCATGCGATATACGATATGCATGTGTCTTTTGTTCAGTACAATATTGTCTCAGCCTATGCTAAGTCAGACCTACGCTCGAAGCAAAATTTAGAGACATCTGAACCCATCCTTGCCGACATAATTCTACCTTGAGACGGCGAATGGAAACCGCTGGGCCAGCTTAGCACACGGCCACCACAATACCACATACGATAGACATCACAATGCGTGATGGAATACAAGTAATTGCATCAACTGGGAGATGTCTTGATGTCTGCCTTGAAACATCTCACAATCTCCATCGATTAATGCCTCTGGCAATGGCGGGGTGTGGAGAGGACGGTTGCTTCCGCCGCTACGTCAATCAACGTCGCTGCACTTGAGGGAGCTTCAGGCGGCCATTGACGGTTACCGTGCACTCTCACCAGCAGCACGACACATCACACGCCAGCGAAACGGTGCAGACGCTTCACGCCTTCGGCACATACTCTATAAGGCGATCGCGCCCTTGTTACGCTTAAACAACCCAACATGGCTAACCACACGCCCGCCGTTGTCATGGACAAGTCAGTACTCCACGACGTGTCGTTCAGCTTGGACACCTACAGCGACTAACACTCTACACAGCGGTACGGGATACTCCAAACTTGGTTTCGCCGGCAACGACTCTCCCTCCTTCGTTTTCCCTACCGCCATCGCAACCAAAGGCCCTGCCGGCGGCGCAGGAGGATCGGGCTCTGGCCGCCCAGCTGTTGCGAACAAGCCCACTTTCTTGACCGGCGGCGCCGGCGGACACTTGTCAGGAAAGAGAGGAACTGAGGATCTTGATTTTTTCATTGGAGATGAAGCTCTTGCTGCGGCATCCGGACCGGGTAGGATAGACTCTGGGAACATACATGAGATGGTGAGCGTGGGCTGACTGAAAGGCGTAGGCTACGGCTTGCACTACCCTATTCGCCATGGACAGATCGAGAACTGGGATCACATGGAGCGCTTCTGGTCGAACAGCATGTTCAAGTACCTCCGCGTGGAGCCTGAGGACCACCACTTCCTGCTTACCGAACCGCCGCTCAACCCGCCCGAGAACCGTGAGAACACTGCCGAGATCATGTTCGAGTCCTTCAACTGCGCTGGTCTTTACATTGCCGTGCAGGCCGTGCTCGCTCTGGCGGCATCATGGACAAGCAGCAAGGTGCACGACCGCAGCTTGACAGGTACTGTCATTGACTCTGGTGAGGGTGTCACCCACGTCATTCCAGTCGCCGAGGGCTACGTTATTGGTAGCAGCATCAAGAGCATTCCCATCGCTGGTCGCGATATCACCTACTTTGTACAATCGATGCTGCGTGACCGTGGCGAGCCTGACAGCTCGCTCAAGACCGCCGAGCGTATCAAGGAGGAACACTGCTACGTCAGCCCTGACATTGTCAAGGAGTTTGCACGCTACGACCGCGAGCCCGACGAGCGCTTCAAGTTCTACGACGCACGCATGCCCGGTGGCCGCACAGTGAGAGTCGACGTGGGCTACGAACGCTTCCTCGCGCCAGAAATCTTCTTCAACCCCGAAATCTACTCGTCCGACTTCCTCACCCCACTACCCAACATCGTCGACACAGTCATCCAGACATCACCCATCGATGTCCGTCGCGGCCTCTACAAGAACATCGTCCTCTCAGGTGGATCCACGCTATACAAAGACTTCGGCCGCCGTCTGCAACGCGACATCCGCCACCTGGTCGACGAGCGCATCCAAGCCTCCGAGGCAAAGGCCGGCAACTCGGCCAAGTCAGGCGGTCTGGACGTGCAGGTCATCACTCACAAGAGGCAGAGACACGGCCCTTGGTTCGGTGGTTCGCTTCTTGGTCAGACACCTGAGTTCAAGAGCTACTGCCACACCAAGGCAGAGTACGAGGAGATTGGTCCCAGCATTGTGCGGAGGTTCGCCTTGCTCGGTGGGCCTGGCAGCACGTAAGTCGCGCGTTCCTGCAGAGCGGGTCAAGATCCGAAAAGAAAATTGTAGATAGCGTCAACAACAACAATGATTATGAAGAATTCAGCATATCCTTTGGTCTCCCTCCCATGATGAAAGGATTGAAGATGAAAATCGCTCAACTGCACGCAGCCAAAGCAAGGGCAACGCTGTTTTAAGACTTTCTCTCTTGTACTCTCGCGCTTCTGATTGCTCAAGCGGGTCGGCAGAATGCTCCAACTTTTTTGTTTGAAGCCTCCTGGAATGCATGCATGGGCAGGTAGTCGAAAAGAAGTTGCAGATCTGCAACGGTGACAAAACGGTCATTGCCGGGCCCTCGCCCTGGCTCCTAAAACGGCCCTGGAATGTACTCAGTACGCGCGCGGCTCCAGAGACCAGGCCCTTGGGTCTTTGCCCTGGACGCGAGGTGAAAGTTTGTGAGGCTATCTTGACGTCTTGTCGTCTTGTCGGGGTGAATGTTGGCGAGGGGAGGGCTGGCTATACAGAATATATGGGGTGAACGAAAAGGCATCCCCTTACATTGCCGTGGTAGAGACTATGATTGTTTCGGTTTCCTGCGGATGAGGACGAACGACATGGGGGGTTGGTGGGATAATTTCGGCCGCCGGGGAGGTTTGCTGGTCCTTGTGAAGGAGCAGGATAGTTTGGACGGTTCGCCTCAGAGCGCCTACCACTGAGTTGTGAGAGTCGGGCGAGATCGAGATACGTGTAGAAGCCCCCGACTGCATTCTGCCGTATTCGGCTTCACAGTACAGTATTTTGCTTGGCTTCAGCCTTGCTTGCTCGAGGCCCCGCGGCGAGACGTTTTCGTCACGCACGGCAGACGCCTGGACTGACCGGTCCTCGACTCAGA
>CM059598.1:1929833-1950646 GCA_030378345.1 Podosphaera fusca
TATACGTTTGCCGATCTTAGTCTTGTTGACCCTTGTAATAATAATTTATTTATTTATACCCAATCTATTCAGCTGTATAATTTGTATGTTTATGTATATTTTATGTATATAAAAAAAAATTAATGTATAATTTATAAGCATGTATAATTTATGTATATAATCTATATTTGTGTTATTTGTGTATATTCATAATTTATGTATTATTTGTGTATATTCATAATTTGTGTATTGTTTGTGTATATTCATAATTTATGTATTATTTGTGTATATTCATAATTTATGTATTATTTGTGTATATTCATAATTTATGTATTGTTTGTGTATATTCATAATTTATGTATTATTTGTGTTCTTGAGTGTTGTTCTTATTGTAGCTCTAATTATAATGATTTTCGGCTAATATTATTTTATATTCTTACAGCCCCCCGTAAGAGCATTCTGCTATTGTAGATGTAATGATTGTAGAAAGCTCTTATGTTTTATAGTATCTAGCCCTTTGGTAAAACCATCAGCTAATTGCATTTTTGTATTGACATAGAGCAGTTGTATTTGATTTTCTTTGATTGTGTCACGAATAAAGTGATATGTTATGTCAATATGTTTTGTTCTTTTATGAAATTCTGGATTATTTGCCAGTTTCATAGCAGACTCACTGTCTGTCAATAGTTTTGGTATTGTTGTCTTTATTGATTTGTCTAGCAGGTTGTAGTAATAAGATAGTAAGTTATTGAGATATATACTCTCTTTTATAGCTTCTTTGAGAGCCATATATTCTGCTTCACAGCTTGATAGAGCAACGGTTTTTTGTTGCATGCTGAGCCAACTTATAATGTTTCCATTTAATTGAAATAAATATCCACTTGTGCTTTTTCTGGTTATTGTATCACCTCCCCAGTCAGCATCTGTGTAGCCAAGTATATTTGTGTCTATAGTTTGACAATTGTATGATAGGCTTAGTTTGGGAAAATTATTCAAATATTTCCAGACTCGATCTAGGGCTCTGAAATGGCTCTTGTTTGGATTTGCCATGTATCTGGCACAGCGATTTACAGCATAGGATATACCTGGTCTCGTATTTATTGCCAAGTAAATTAATGACCCAACTTGCTGTTGATATAGATTGATATCTTCATTACTAGCTGTATGAGTTGATTTCTCTAAATTTATGCCAAGTTCCACTGGTGAGGTAACTGGATTCATTTTGTTTTTCTGGAATCTGTCAAGGAGATTTGCAGTGTATTTATTCTGATTTAATTGTATTTTTTGATTCTCATATTCTGTTGTAATTTGCATCCCTAGAAACTGGTTGATATTTCCAATTGTTTCTATTTTAATATGTTTTGATATTTGTTGGATAAGATTATTTATTTCTTTTTGATTTGGTCCAGTAAATATAAGATCATCTACATGGCAAATGATGATTATTTTTTGTATAGGATTTATAAAAATAGCATTATCATAGGGCATTGTACTGAAGCCAAAATTGTTCAAAATGCCAAGTAGGTGTTCGTACCAAAGTCTTGGTGATTGTTTGAGTCCATACAGAGCTTTATTAAGCCTGCAATACTTTTTGTCTTGATTTTGTTGTATTTTCTTCTGTTTTTGGTTTTGATTATGCTTTGGACTGTGTTCGTTTGTAGTTTGTCCATTGGCAAACCCATGTGGTTGCTCAACATAAATTTCTTTATCAATTTCTGCATGTATAAAAGCATTTTTAACATCATATTGGTTTAATTTCCATTTATTGTGTAGAGCAAGAATGAAAATAATTCTGTATGATTCTGGCCTGCAAGTAGTTGAAAAAGTATCAAGATAATCAACTCCTAGGACTTGATTGAATCCTTTAACAACCCATCTTGCTTTATATTTTATAATATTTCCGTTTAAATCTGTTTTTATTTTATATATCCATCTTCCTTTGAGAGGAACTTTATTTGGAGGTAAATCTGCAAGTGACCAAGTCTTTTGATTTTGAAGCTCATTAATCTCAGCTTGCATTGCATTTATCCATTCTTTGCTATGTGAAGATGTAATTGCTTCTTTATATGTATTCGGTTCACAATTGATGTTTGTTAACAATGCTAACTCATCTATAACATTGTCTCTATTGTTATATTCTGGTAGTATTTGCATGGATTTTTGTCTCATCATTGGTTGCTTTTGATATAATGTTTTATCAAGCTCAATGATATTATCTTCATTTTCTGAATGATTTATTGTATTGTTGTCACTGATTGACTCTTCTATGCGTGTTTGTGGTATTTGTTCTTTGTTTATTTGATTTGTAACTTGATTACTCTGAATCTTATTACTGAAGTATATTTCTTGTAATGGTGTTTCTATTTTTCTTAATTCTGTTTTATCAGTTAGGAACTGATTTTCTAGTATATGTATATCCCTAACCCATATGGATTTTTTGGTTACAGGATTAAAAATTTTGAATATATTTTCATTGAATCCTACTAGAATTCCTTGATATGCTTTAGGATCAAGCTTTTTTAGATTATCGCCTTTTGCTTTATAATAGCAAACTGATCCAAATACTCTGATTTTTGATATATCTGGTTTGGTTTGATTTTTCATTTCATATGGAGTTCTAAAACCTAAATTTGTATGTGGTGTTCTGTTATATAAGTATACTGCTGTGAGGCATGCTTCTCCCCAGAGAGTTTTAGGTAGCTTGGCTTGTTCTAACATGCATCTGATTTTATTCAGTAATGTGCGATTTATTCTTTCAATTATGCCATTTGGTTCTTTAGTATAGACAGGTGATAGTTGATGAACAATCCCTTTGTTATCTAATAGTGTCTTAAATCTCTTATTAGTATATTCTGAGCCATTATCTGTGGCTAAAATGCGAATTCTCTTGTTATAGGCATTATTTTCATATATATTTGCAAATTGTGTGAAAGCAATTATAGTTTCATCTTTAGTTCTCAAAAGCTTGACTTCTAAATATCTGGTTTTAATATCCAGAAACGTTATAAAATATTTATAATTGTCAAATGTAGGAGGGTCTATAGGCCCACATATATCACTGGAAACTTTTTCCAGATATGTAAATTCTTTGTGATTTATCTCTTTGTTTATCTTATTTGTGAATTTACCCTTAAGGCAAATTTCACAGTTATTTATATTGTCAGCTTGTATATTGTTTATCTTAGAATATCCATGACTTGATTCTAGTATTTTATTCATGGCTGGAATGCTGATATGGCCCATTCTTGCATGAAGTTTGAGGTAGTCTATTGTATTCTTTTCTTGTGAAAAATTTGTATGACTAGAAGTTATATGGTTTATAGTATTATGCTTTTCTAATTTATTTGTAATTTTTTCAGTATTTCTGTTTATGTTGTTTGTATTCTGATTGTAAAGATATTCAGAAGGTATAGTTGATGTATTTAATGTCAGGACTTTATTATGATATATTATTTTTTCAATATTCATGTAGAATAAATTCTGAAACTTGTAGCCTTCTGCAATGACTTCTTTATCTGTTTGTATGTATACTTTATTATTTTTAATAATTGTAGTATAACTCCCAATCAATTCACTTTGACTTATAATATTTATACCAATTTCTGGCATGTAATAACAGTTTCGTAATTTAAACGTTTGTTTGTGAATATGAAATTTTATATATACATCGCCAATACCATTTATTTTTATACTACCAGCAGCACCCCAATTTATCAATTTTTGACATGGTTCGTACCTAGCAAACAAAGATTTATTACAAATTATCTGCTTTGTCGCGGCCGTATCCAATATAAATTTATTCTGTGGGGATGATATTGTGGTATAAAGATATTCAGGGACTAAATCTCCTGTTGTTTGTTTAGCTGATGTATATTTGTTGTGTACAGAGGTAAGTACCTGTGCTTCATTTAAGTTTATGTTTGTGTAAAATGATGAGATGTCATCAGATTTAGAATGCATTATATTATCATTTGTATTTGAATTATTATCATTTTTTTCATGAGACGTAGTTTCCCTTGTCCTAATAGGTGTGGTTGTAGGTTTGCTTCTCCATTCCTTAGGGGCTTTGTGAGGAAAGAGGAAATAGCAATCATTTATATTATGTGATGTTTGTTTGCAATTTCTGCAATATTTTGTTTTGGTTATCTTGTATGGTTTTGTATGATTTGTGGGTTTATTTTTCTGTCCACTGTTTGTATTAGCAAATAATGCGACCTCATGTTCTGTCAAAGATGTGATTCTCTTTGACTCATCTATTAAGTTGGAAAATATAGATTCCAAATTGTATGATTTCCTGTCATTTCTGAGGCTTTGTGTAATATTTGATACAATTGAATTGTATTCTGTTGTGAGATTGTTCAAAACCCAAGCTATAGTTACCTGACTCGGTAATATTATTTCTTTTGTTTCCAGATCGTTTGTCAGTTGTTTTACCTTGTTCAGATATTCCTCCATCGAGGCAAACTTAGAAAGTTTGCACGAGAAAAATTCTTTCAATGTGAGGAATTCTGAACTAAAGCCTTTTGGGCTATATAAATTCTGGAGAGATAACCAAGCTGTGTGCGCCCTTTCAATGGTGTGTATTTGGACAAGGGGTCCGTCTTCCAGGCAGAGTTGGATGTCTGCTAATGCATTCTTATTTACTTCGTCTGTGACCTCATTTGTGGTCAGAATATCACTGAGTCCAGCTTTCGTTAGGTAGGCTTTCATTCTTATAGCCCATAACGGATAGTTTGTAGATCCAGAGAGTTTTACAATTGAGAATTTCTCCATCGTGATGTTATAATTGTTGTGTATAGTTTGAGATTTTCTGTAATTTCTATATTAGCTTATGATTATATGATGATATTATGTCTAAATAATTAGTTGTAGAGGGTTTAATAGTTGTAATTATGACTTATTCTCTCAATTTCTATTGATATTTCCTGGTTATTTGAGCAACCCGGGCTCATAACCTATAAAAATAAAGTAGCAGATTCAAGGTTTAATTGTTTGTGGAAGCGTATACACTTACCGTGAGAATAATTTTTTTATGTTTGGCAGTGTATGTGTAACCAAGAAATACTTTAGATGTGAATATTTGTGTATTGGGTAAGATCTATATTTTGAGGAATATATGTTATGCAGTTTTTTTTTTTTTCCTTGAAGGAAAACTTCCTCTATTTATACATGAAGCCATTAGCTAGTCCCAAAATAACTTAGTTTCTAATCCCTCTAAAATGTTCTAAGATATTTTGGCTAAGAGAGAAACTCTTTGACATAGGTGTTGCTATGACTGATGATCTTAACATCCAAGGGTTGTTATGTCTGTGTACATCTGAGTTAAGTCTTAAAGATGTTGCGATGGTCTGTGCTGTATTAATTTAGAACTCATGCACAGACTAGTGCTAGTACTTCTTGTACTATTAATTTTAATATTATTGATCTGCATCATACGTTTGCCGATCTTAGTCTTGTTGACCCTTGTAATAATAATTTATTTATTTATACCCAATCTATTCAGCTGTATAATTTGTATGTTTATGTATATTTTATGTATATAAAAAAAAATTAATGTATAATTTATAAGCATGTATAATTTATGTATATAATCTATATTTGTGTTATTTGTGTATATTCATAATTTATGTATTATTTGTGTATATTCATAATTTGTGTATTGTTTGTGTATATTCATAATTTATGTATTATTTGTGTATATTCATAATTTATGTATTATTTGTGTATATTCATAATTTATGTATTGTTTGTGTATATTCATAATTTATGTATTATTTGTGTTCTTGAGTGTTGTTCTTATTGTAGCTCTAATTATAATGATTTTCGGCTAATATTATTTTATATTCTTACACTTCCGGGGTTCAGTAAACAAATACAGTAGAACTCCTCTTAGCTAATAGTGGGTCCCGGTATAATTACTGAAGAGATTCATAGAAATTTTACCGTTTATATTTGAAATACTTACCCCTGCATTCATAATAACCTTTAGGGGTAAGTGTTGCAAATTTAAAAATCCAAGTTACAATGAATCTTTTCAACATTTATACCGGGACCCACTATTAACTAAGAGGGGTTCTACTGTAGTAACAATGCTGTAAGAATATAGAATAACATTAGCCGAAAATAATTATAAACGGAGCTACAATAAGAATAACACTCAAGAATATAAATCAACATAAAATACAATAATCACTGTTGTACTATAAAGTATACATATACACAAATAATACATAAATTATGAATATACACAAATAACACAAATATAGAATATACTCTGATACTACGGTATTAATCGTGTATAGGCGCTAAAATTCGACTTTTACAGGGTATATAGGCTTTTACTAACTTGAATTAGCATGACGATAAGTAGATCTCCCCACCTAAACTTTAAATTTGTATGGCAAAAATTTCACAACGAAATATTCGTTGGTTTTGCTTTTTTGGTCCATTATAGCCCTCTATTCACTTTTTAATTCATTAATACATTTCATAAATAAATTATACTTCTATCTAGCTAATAATTTACATATCCGCCTTCAGCTTCGTAAACGGCTCTGATTCTTCGGGGCATCGAATCTATCAGTTTCTCCAAGTCATCCCCATTAAACCCCAGATCCCACGCCTCGTTCACTATTTGACGAAGATGCCCTTGACTCCGCTGCCCCCCTTGATCCAACGCTGGATAAAGACGCTCCATGTACGCTTTCATATAACTCCACAAAGTTTCTATCGGATTTAAATCAGGAGAATATGGCGGCCACTCCATTAGAGAAATATTCCTCCTTTCAAACTCACGCGTAGTTTGCCTCGACTTGTGAGGAGGGGCGTTGTCCTGCATCACATCTAGTCCTGGTTCCCGAAAGACCGCACTCTCTATGAGAGGCACTATCCTCTCGCAGTAACTGGCCGCAGTGATATGGCCCCACTCCTTCTGCCAAATCAGGCAAGGCCCCTTCTGTCGTCCAAAGAAAGATCCCCAGAACATCCACCCAACTCTCCTCCGCGTCTTGGCTAGGACACAGGTATCTTCGTACTCTTCCCCAATCTTTGACTTAAACTTAGCTCAAGGGAACTCTAAATCTTAGGAGCCTTTAAGGGACTACTGACCTTTCTTGTGACCCAACGATCACTTTGCCGACCATTCATAGCCCACGTCTCGTCGGACCAGAGGACTCTCATCCAATGTTCCTTCCGCCAGTGGAGATGTATTCTGGCAAACTCATATCTCTTCAGTTTGTTGACTGAAGAGATAGGAGGTTTTAATCGTGCAATCCTGCGTGCATATCCCCTCTTTGCCAGTTCACGTCGGATCACATTCTCGCTCACACCAAAGTGCCGAAATATAAAATGTGCAAGTTGGAAAAATGACATCCGACGATTTTCCGATGATAAACAGACGAAAAATTCTATTTCATCGACCTGGGAACTATTTAGAATAGGTGGCCTACCACTGGAGTACTGAGGCTCGGCATTTTCAACGCTCATGGTGTATTGTACCTGTCGCCATGTAATCCCAAGGCCTTGAGAGATTTTGACGTAACTGTATCCCTCACTGGCCAAGGTTCTAACCTGCACATGTTACTCTCTTAACCTTATCAATTTGTAGATTTCAGACTTACTTGAATACGTTGAGTTTGTGTTAGGCGTTTTGCATAAGTAGGAGATGCTGATGATGGAGAAGGTTGTTGAGGTGAATCCATCTTTGCGGCAATCTAGTACAGTAAATTAAAATCTTCTAAAGTAGTTGACTTAAGGTTCAGATGCACTCACATGAAGTAAAAATTAGATAGATGAATGAAATAAAAGTATGCCGTTGAGCAAAATAATAGTAAATAGCTGACAATGATTTAAACGAAACGACCTCAGGTATGCGCGAGTGAAGAAAGGTGCAGGCATGAAGGTGGGCGTTGGACTTCATATACGGATGCATATCTCTTATGCCTTAGGCCATAAGATTTTAAAATTTGAAGCTAACAGGGATACTGTGGATCTATCGTGAGGTAACCTGGAATATCACCACTTTATCTCCACTTTATCCCCGCTTTAACCCCTGTACCCTATAAGAAGCGGATCAACGAACAATACCCTATCATGAGAGTAAACATAAATTATACATACATATAAATTATACATTAAATTATCTTTATACACAAATTATACATATATATACAAATTATACAATTAAATAAATTGGGTATAAATAAATAAATTACTACCACAAGGGTTAACAAGACTAAGATCGGCAAACTTATAATGCAGATCAATAATATTAAAATTAATAGTACAAGAAGTACTAGCACTAGTCTGTGCATGGGTTCTAAATTAATACAGCACAGACCATCTCAACACCTATGTCAAAGAGTTTTCTCTCTTAGTCAAAATATCTTAGAACATTTTAGAGGGATTAGAAACTAAGTTATTTTGGGACTAGTTAATGGCTTCATGTATAAATAGAGGAAGTTTTCCCCTGACAAAAATAACAACGAAGAACAGCCCAAATATACATCATGCCCAATCTACAAAATTATTCAACCACAATATTTCTTGGTTAGAAAATTATACACTTTTAAACAAAAGTTATTTCTCCCAGTAAATGTGTACGCTTCCACCATATCTAATTAAATCTTGAATCTGCTACTTGATTTTTTATAAATGCGCTATCTTGTGAACTTATAACTATACACTACCCCCAGGGTAAGTTTTCAGCATGCACTAAAACTTCGCTCATGAATATTATCCCCACTAGTCTTATATAATTCCTGCTAGTCGTAGTATTAGTAGTAGTTTTGTTTATTCGTGTTATGTAGAGTCCAAGACTATTATAACACTAGGGCTCCTCTCTGACCCAGGCCACACCATCTACAGTACCCCTATCCAGTATCCCCTTTTACCTCGAACCTAAGATCATTGATACATTGACCCATGACGGGTAGCCATTTATCTCAGTAATTACCCGTAGAATTCAACCACCTTTCCTACGGAACCTTCTGCTCAAAAAAATTGAAAAAGAGCAGCCATGGAAACCGGTACGCGGGAAAAAGTCTCAAAAAATCTGTGATCCCAGCCAGGTGAGGCCTAAACACCAGAGCCACACGAGGTGCGTATCCCCATCTGTATCTCCCTAATATCACATAGACCAGATACCCTCCTCATACCGAAACCACCAGCGCTCAGGTAGCGGTGCTCTTTCCTCGGGAGACAGTATAATGCCAGAATATCTGTAAACAGTGAGAATTCATCTTAGTAAAAAGGGCCAACTTAGTCTGATCCATCACCACCATAACGGGAGCTGGGTACGCCCCGGAAACTCGTTTGGATGACTTTTCCTCCGTGACCAAGTAATGCGTGTTTCTGTTGGATCTGAAGATAAACTCCAGGTTCGTAGGGGACACCACGAACAGGTAGAAACGCCGTCTTCGTCCCCCTAATATGTGAGATTGAATTGGACGTTCCCTTAAAAAACATCGAGTTTTCAATTGAATAAGAAGAAATACCGGTTTTCACAAGTGAATTGGTTACACAAGTAAACAAGTCACTTGACGAAATAGGAAATCGGCTAGCCGTTATGGGAAAATAATTGATGCGGTCTAAAAATCCTATTTAGTCCGGTGACTCGTTTTCTTATGTCACCACTTCACTTGTGAAACACGTCACGTTAAAGCGGAATTGATTATGTAAGTTGAGATGTAGGGGTGGCTTTGCAGCAATCTTCATAACTCAAATGTAGCACCACTGTACCATTCGTCCAGAGTTCATTTAAAACTATTTTCTCAGATTGTCCAACAACTTGATCCAAGGTTGTACTCGTCAGGCACAGCTTTGGAATAATTAGTGTCAAATTTTGCCGTGGAGTGGAACCAGGTAGAGCAACTCGCCCACCCCAACAACTCAGCCCATTAATAAAATCAATTAATTCTACTAACAGAAAAAAATGTCAGACATCGAAGATGGAGGCAACGACGGAGGGTAAGACTGACTCATCAATATAATGTTCCGTCATATTCTGGCCAGAAGAGTTAATTTGAACTTTGACTAGTTTTTCTCCCGTATATAACGAAGAGCCCGAGTATGATCCCGATGAGCCCGTTGAGCCCTTCGACTTAGAATCTCATGGGAACGCACATGTCGATGATATTGCCATAGGGCAAAATCCAGATCAACTCTTGCCCACTGCTGATCGTTCGGTCGTTGTTTCAGGAGATCCTGCCGCAGCAAAAAAGGGACAAAAACCTCCAAAAGATAAAAAAATACCAAATGACCAGCGCATAACGACTCCCTACATGACCAAATATGAAAGGGCCAGGATTTTGGGAACAAGAGCACTACAGATCAGGTAAGACTATTTCAAACATTAGAATCAGAAAGTAATCTTTTCATATAGTATGAATGCTCCTGTACTTGTTGATCTAGAAGGCGAAACAGACCCATTGCAAATCGCAATCAAGGAACTAAGAGAAAAGAAAGTACCTTTAATTGTAAGGAGATACATGCCAGATGGATGGTGAGTTGCTAAGGTTTTTGAAAATCTAAAATTGCTCACCGCTCACAGCTACGAAGACTGGACCTGCGAAGAGCTTCTCCAGTGATCACGCAGATTGTAGCCAAGCTATTTCTTAATGAATGATATCTAGGCGCTCAGAATTTTATCATGGATTAGCGTTGATAGCGTAATTTTGATTATGGGAAGTCTTTTCTCAAGCAAAGGCGTTTGGCGTCGACTCAAAAAGAAGGGGTACGAAAACACAGGACTAATCTAAGCAAAACAATTCAATAGAGAACAGTTACAATAATCTAAAACCCGAAACTTTTATTGCATTGTGAAGAAAGATGACGGCCAGAGACAGTATAAATTTCATCATTGTGCAATTTTGAAAACTGAAAGCTATCAAGTCATCGCCGAATTTACACTAACCCACTTCTTTCAATCAAAAATATCGCTTTGCTGATAGCGATGCTAAAAATATCATTAAATCTCACAATCGCCGCACGAGGATCAAAAACTATTGTCAAGGTAGGAGCTTCAGAATTGTACCAAGGGGGAGCTCTCGGGTTGGGAATTTATTTCCAACAATGTTGAAGTTTGTTAATTTAAGGGTTTCGCGGCTGAGCTTTTTTTCTGTTAAGTTGAAGTATCGACATCATCAGGTTGAAAAGGCATCAACAATCGCAAAATTTAACCCCAATACCAGCCCTAAAGAGACAAGATCCCGTCATGAGTCTAGTTCAGGACACTGGCAGATAAACACACTCTCTGATTACCTTAACATGATTTTTGAGTTTATCCAATTTACTACTACGTGTGCACATCCTGGATTGTGTTTTTCCCACTACCTCGCACTTGTTGAACGTTCAAGCTCTCACGCGTAGACATCCTGCTAAGCTATTGCAAGAGTTGACTTTCGATAATAATAGTATTCCATTTAAGCTCACGAGTTAAGGTCTAACTTAATTGTCGAGACATTGCTATCAAGGTAGGAGAGAGAAAGTATTGATAGCATCCTGTCGACATAAGCATTGAATTGAATTCGGACAATTTTGATGAGTAAGAACATGTGCCGGTTTATGCCGAGTGTAAGATGTTCTTAATTTATGTACATGTTTTGACAGGTACACGACACAAATGCCTGCCGTTGCTAAAGTGAAATATTATGGTGTCCTCTCTACCTGTTAATTAGGAGAATTTTTACACGCACCAATACCTGCTCGAATCTTTTGCTAAAACACAATCAACATCAACCAGACGACAGTGTATCCTCATTGGGAATTAGTACCCAAATTGTCTCGATAACTCCAGGTCAGTCTGTAGGCTGGGATAGAGGAGTGGTACGCCATTCGGGCCGTTCTGGCCGTCTATCCAATAACCTCAAGGTGTCGGTAGCCTGGTCAGATGCTCCACTTCGGATACATGAATCCTACTTCAAATAGTGAGAAACCTGTGTAAAGATTTTGCGCATTGTCATGTTAAGGTATGTTACAATACTGAATGCACACTTGATTACTGATAGTGGCTGGAATACCTTTTTTTTTTAATCATCTTAGCGTATGCAGCCTGAGGCTATGACGCGAATTATTACGGAAGATATGTATGTGACGCGGTATGACTCAGTTTGACGTTTGGAACACTCAAACTCAGATTTCATTTGCAGATACCACTACGAGAATAATGCCTTACGACATGTACCCTCTTCCGTGAATACCCAACACAGGGAAAAGCGAGAAAAACCCATGGTTATCTAAGTATGCTTTCATCATTCTGCGAATACAGTATCACCGCGAGAGAAGTGGTGTGCCGGTCTTGCTGGATTCGAACCAGCTTTCTCCTGTCTCAAGTGGGGCATGTGTCCAAGCTACTCAGACTCTACTTGGGAGAACGGCCCGGACAGTGTCCCACTGCACCATCCGACCTGCAATACTTTGTTGCGGCAGATAATAACGGTCTAGATCAGATAGTTGCTGGTAGATGGATAGCTTTGACATACATGTTCGAACGAAAATCTCAGATGTGAGTACCTTAAGCTCAAGTTGAGTCATCGCTATATGTACCAAGTAGCGGGGGAGAAACTTATTAATAGTTAAACTTGATTTTGTATGGCGACTATGTATTTCAAAACAGCGACGTACAACATTAATCAAAGCCACAGAAAAGTTCTACCACAATCCAAGACTCATTCGTGTCATAGCCTTACGCTATGAGCACAGGAGTGAATTGAAATAATCCGAATCAGTCCCTGCTTTCCCCCGTTTAAATTCTTGACTTCAACCCGCTTCTGCCCAGCATCACATTAAGTAATGATAAATCAGGCTTAAACAATCCATTCTTCATTCTACTTAAAAGCTATTCGCATCGAGACGCTAAACTTTCAAACAGGTGGTGAAAAGTCGAAGGGATTAAAAGCATCACAAATGGCCTGTCTGCAAATGGAGAACGAAGACGGCGTTTCTACCTGTACGTGGTGTCACCTACGAACCTGGAGTTTATCTTCAGATCCAACAGAAACACGCATCACTTGGTCACGGAGGAAAAGTCATCCAAACGAGTTTCCGGGGCGTACCCAGCTCCCGTTATGGTGGTGATGGATCAGACTAAGTTGGCCCTTTTTACTAAGATGAATTCTCACTGTTTACAGATATTCTGGCATTATACTGTCTCCCGAGGAAAGAGCACCGCTACCTGAGCGCTGGTGGTTTCGGTATGAGGAGGGTATCTGGTCTATGTGATATTAGGGAGATACGGATGGGAATACGCACCTCGTGTGACTCTGGTGTTTAGGCCTCGCCTGGCTGGGATCACAGAATTTTTGAGACATTTTCCCGCTTACCGATTTCCGTGGCTGCTGTTTCTCTATTTTTTTGGAGAAGAAGGTTCCGCAGAAAAGGTGGTTGAATTCTACGGGTAATTACCGAGCTAGATGGCTACCCGTCATGGGTCTAGGTATCAATGATCTTAGGTTCAAGGTAAAAGGGGATACTGGATAGGGGCACTGTAAATGGTGTGGCCTGGGTCGAAGAGAAGCCCTAGTTTTATAATAGTCTTGGACTCAAAATAGCACGAATATACATGAGTACAAACAGCTTGTCTGCAGGATTTCCCGGCGGGTGAGATGGTGATGTGGTTCATCATCAGGGCCGTTCTCCCGAGCAGAGCCTGAGTAGCCGAGGCATATGACCCGCTCGAGACTGGAGTAAGCTGGTTCTAGTCCGGCAAAAACCTCACATCACATTTCTCGGCTGGTCATATCTGCGACAGTGATGAAGGTACACCGAATAGTCGCGGGTGGCCAATGCCGTTCCTGCAGTGGACGCAAGTAGTTGAGGGTAGCAGGGTCTGTAAGGAGCCTGACTTCAACGATATTTTCAAGTGATTTTCGGGAGTGAGTGCCTCCTACGCCAAGCTGAGTCATCGCTCCACGTACCGTGCCGGTGTCATTCGTGTCTAAGCCTCAAAGCAGCGTGTACATGTATGAGATTGGAAGAAACTGTTTCCCCGCCGTAGTATATTAGCCATAGTTATCCCTGCGTGTAAAAATTTTGTAGGGGTTTCGAATCGAAAATCGAACTGTAAAATTTTGATAAATCATACTAAGAATTACGCCACAACCTTCAATTCCTTTGGATGAGTCTCGACTGTACGTGTACTCTGGTCCAAAAATACATTTGCCCCTAGTCCAATCAAGATCTGTATAGGACTAGGGGCAAACTAAATTCCAGATGGTGTGTACTGGATGCCCGATAACGTAGCTCAACTTACTAGTACTTTACCGCGGGATTTATCTGGACGAAGTAGTAGTGGGGCTCCAAGTAGAGCAAAACATGACCTTTAGCACGACCGCACGCATCGCCTCTTTTGGCGGTACCTTACTCAAGCTCAAGCACGATGCAGTTTCAACAGGATGCGAGATGGCCCTGAATCTCTACCTGCCTCCTGCTACAGACATAAATAAAATCCCACTTCTCATCTTCCTTTCAGGCCTCACCTGCACTGCCGACAACTGCGCCGAGAAAGGCTTTCTACAGCAGCGTGCCAGCGAGTGTGGCATCGCCATCGTCTACCCAGATACGTCCCCACGTAAGCTTTTCTGCCACCTGGCTCGCGAACAACTCATCCCAAACTGACGGCGCACTAGGCGGTCTCGACATCCCGGGCGAAGATGCAGCCTATGATTTCGGTAGTGGCGCGAGCTTCTACATCAATGCCACTGCCGCACCCTGGTCTACCAACTATCGTATGGAGTCGTACATCATATCCGAGCTGCCGAAAGTCCTCTTCGCGGAATTCCTCCAGCTCGACTCGTCGCGCGTCTCTATCACAGGCCATAGTATGGGAGGTCATGGCGCCTTGACACTCTATCTAAAGAATCCTGGCTTGTACAAAAGTGTCTCAGCCTTCGCACCGATTTGTAATCCGATGAATTGCCCATGGGGCCAAAAGGCTTTCACCGGGTATCTGGGAGACGACCGTTCAGAGTGGAAAGCCCATGATGCCACCGAACTAGTGGCTTCATGGAAAGGGGAACTTAATTGTTTAATTGATGTCGGTACGGCCGACGATTTTTACCAACAGAAGCAGCTATTACCGGAAAATTTTGCCGAGGCTGCTAAAAAGGTTCCCGGTCACAAGAGATTTACTTTGAGATATCAAGACGTGAGTTGCTACTGGTTAGAAAGATACCTGTATTTGCTAAGCTTAACAAGGGCTATGATCACTCGTACTTCTTTGTCGCGACATTCGCCGCAGACCATATTAATCATGCTGCTAAGTTTCTCTTTTCGTGATTATTTAGCCTCATCAATCTGCTTGATGGCTAAGTTGACTTCCGATAGGGTTGTGCAACTTTTATCTAAAAGCCACAGATTAAAAAAATACTTTGCCCTTACCTCAAAATTAAAATATTTCCTCATTTATATTATGTTCCATATTCATCTAAGACGAATGCCACTCCAGTATTCAACCCGACGCCGATGGAAGGTCCAATATAATCATTATATCATAACTCGTAACAAGCATAAAAGAGTTTTCCACAATCCCTCAGCTCAGCTGTCATTGCTTATCCCGGAATAATGCTTATATCTTTCTTCTACACTGTTGTTTACCTCGGCGACTAGCTCTCGTCTAATCCTATAGAAAGCGAGTTTTTCGAAACTGCTCAGTGACTTCCACCAATGCCTGCCAGCCTCATGCTCGCTAATTTTCTCTAATAGTTCGACTATTTTTGCTCTTACATCCTTGTCTTTGTGGAAAAGACCCAAGGCTATATAAAACAAGCCCGCATGGGACTCAGGAGCTACAGCAAGTAGTTCACAAATCTCATCGTATGAGTTTGTGTGGTTTGATATCTTCAAATATATTTCTCGACTAGCACTTGTGCTGAGCTTTGTCATCCGTAGACGATCGTGAAGATGATGAAGATCGAGTGTCTTTCCATGCCGCCGGCTTTGCGAAAGATCCTGGCATGCTTTAGGTTTGGCTCGTTAAATTAGGGAAGGCTTACATGTTTGAAGCTGGCGTAACTTCGAGTTTGCCTCCAAGCTTCAATTCTATGTATCCCGGCGGTGAGTTCCCTCAGCTTAGATGCTTCATCTGGCCAGACATAGCCATGGCTGGCAACAACTTCATTGGTATGATCACGTATTTCTAAACCATGAGATAGAGCGCTCGATCCATAAACTATCTCTTCAAAAGCTGCTGCCACTCTGGTAAACTTAGCTACCCAATCGTGCCATTTAGCACGGATAACTCCTTCACCATGCCGTGCAGCAATACTACGGGTAATATCCGCCATAAAGGCTACATCACCATTTGGATCAGAAGCCCAGAGAGCCGCAGAGCCGAAGGCACTTGCATAAGTAGGATTCTGGGACTTGAAACTATGAAATCCTTCAGTAATGGGCGCGGATTCGATCCGGTTACTGATTTTAATTCGACCGCTTGGTAAGTCGCAAAGCACATCCCACCATTCAGGATGGTTTTCAAAGGTTGGGTTGGTTACACCAGCCAAAAATCCAGGAATTTTTAAAAGATCTTCAATTTTGCTAAGGTCTGTGTATGGGAAGGCGTGTCTTGTAAAGCCTCTGAGGATTCCACCAGATGACAATGCACATGCAGCAAGTACGGCTTCTGCAACCTCGCCAGATGGACGATTATAACCTAAAAATATGACCCGTTTTTGAGTTAATATCGCATTGACCAATACAATAATCGGGTGGGTGAATGCACCACTAGTTGTCAGATGAGGATGGAGTGGAAAAGGTTGGGGAGACTTTATATGGGGCTCCCCAAAAGTTTGAATGAGTTTGATCAAAGAAAAATCCCCCACCATCTCAGGTGAAAGAGCGACTGGCACTTTTATGGGAATGGGGATTCCATTATAGTTGACTTTAGTCTCAAACTCATGTGTATCTCGGGGTACCGAGTAAATTGAGTTTCCTTTCACATGAGCTTTTGTTCCATTGCGAGTAAGGTCTGGTAGTTGGTCATGACTTCTCGTTAAAGACAAACTTGACATTTCCGGAGGCGACTCCCCTCTTTCATCTGCCATTCTCATTTGTATCATATGCTCAAACTTTTCCACGAAAAGATCTTTATTGTCACTCCCTTGCAGCAAAATTTTTTCAAAATGTCCGAGCCTGGGCATAAGAGATAAATCCATGTTGTTCACAGCTTCCCATAGTTGCGCCAATGTTGAGGGATATGGAGATTTAAAGTATTCGTCTAGAGCTAGTAATAATAAGGGCTTATTTGTTAGTATTTCCATCCAAAATAGGGGTGTGTAGCACATGCCTTGTATATGTGTAGGAACGGATGTCGAGTACATATGGCCATGGCTTTAACCACAGCTCCTCTTTTAGCATTTTTATCCTGCTTTGTGTTTACTAAATTTAATACGTAAATAAGTGGTGGCCCTTCTGCTCCATCGGTATCACTCGGATCTGAATCGTCATCAGAGGAATCATCTCCGGACTCTTCATCTTCGTATTCTAATCCTTCTGGATAAAGTAGTCCCGGCGCGCGATTTCGTTTTCTCTGACGTCTCTGTTTATTTCTTTCTCTACGCTCGGCTTCTTCCTCTATTTGGTTCGCGTCCTTGTGCAGGAAAAATATTGTCCAATCCTGGTTCCGTACATGTGCTTGATCTGGCAGCATTAATTCCGCAAGCATTGTCTCATCGCCTGTAATTGCGACAGGGTATTGATGCTCCATGACTGGGCCTCGATCGGTATCAAATGAGGCCACCAAGATATATTCGACATGATTTTCTATTCTTCCGAGTGGATACTGTGAGCGCAGTTTTATCATAGGGTGGGCGTAAGGCTTATATTCACGAAGCGCCGAGCGTGAAGAGTGATGAGAGCTGATGCCGCTTGACGAAGTCTGGACACTTGAGATTTGGTCTGAATTGCGATTGGTGTCGCCTACTGGTGGATTAGGCGATCTCGAAGGATGTGAATGAAGGGAGGTTCTGCGTTGTTTGGCAACGCTGCCATTAGAAGTATTACTCCACGTCGAGTTTTGGTCAGTTATGTTACTGTTGCTTCTAGCAGTCGTTTGCATAGCTCCTTGGTCGTTGATGCTTCTGCAGAATGCCGTAGGATCAGAGCCCCCTATAGTAGCCCAAAATACAGTAACCCACAACACTAGGGCCCCTCGGGGAGAGCTCTGCGGAGTATCTGCGACAAATGATCCACTTTACTGTAAACACCCATGAGGTTAATCATCCATGCAGGCTAGCAGACTATCTGACGGTTTGAGGATGATTCTTGGGATGAGAAATATGTAGAATCACATTTACACAAATTTTTCTACAGCGATGACCTGCAAGGTTGTGGAAATAGAGTTGACGTCTCATGAAATGCAATCCCGGTTTCATAAGGAGTAAATTGATACTGCATCGCTGTGTAGGTATGTATAGTGACCTTAAGCAAAATATCGACCAGCAAAATCTGGTTCCACAACAGGTCGGATTGCCTGTACGTAAAGCATGCGTTCCATGTCAATCCAATCTGGCACTTTCAAGCCGCCCCCCCTGACGAGGAAAGTTGGGTGCACTCAGCCTTGCCGTGCTACTGTGGTGAATATCATGTTTACCGTAGATCTATTGTGATAGCAACGGTTGCCCGATTTTTGTTGGCCGAATTCGTTTCTACCGTATCTCCAGGTCAATCGTGACTTCTTCGTTTCCTACATGTATAGTTCAGTTGTAAACTATGACGATTCAGGATCACGCACGCAATGCCTCACCTCCTGCACGCGTATCACCTTTCCGACGACCTGAAAGTCTTGCATCACCTTCTCCACTGAGGCAGTCAACGCCGGATCTATCACCTACCAAAATTGCATCGCTTACTACTACGCCATCTCGACTCGGTCGGAGCTCAACGCCCGTAGCAGAAGGGGTAAATCCACCCAGCTGGTCCTCTAAGAGTCTGTTGAATACGAGTCGAGGAATGGAGTCTTTTTCAAGTCGGAGAGCAAGCGCTGGATCGCCATTTGGTGGTGGTCTGGTATCACGAAATACTATGAATGGCAATGCGCTGTCTAAACTACAGCCGGCGCAGGTGCGAGAATTACGCGAAGGTTTTCAGATATTAGATCGTGATAGTGATGGACACGTGGGAAAGGAAGATGTTGCAGAAATGCTTGCTCAATTGGGTCTGAGGACTGACTTCATACCGAAAATCTTATGGCTAACTGTGTCTGTTCAGGCCTCTCTACAAATCCCTCAGATATCTCAGCATTTTTCTCACCCTCTGCTCCTCAAACCATCACTCTGCCAGCATACCTCAATTCTCTTGGTGATATACTTGGTTCCCTTTCTCCCTCAAACGAACTCCTGTCTGCTTTTTCGGCTTTTGATGAGGATGACAGTGGCCAAATTGATTCCGTCGAATTGAAAAATGCACTGTTAAATTCGGTTCCCGATCCTGGCATAAAACCTTTGACGGAAAGTGAAGTTGACAGTATTTTGTCGGGCTTCACTGGAAGAAGAGCGTTTGCTAAACAAGCAGGAGGCGGCTTAGGTAAAAGAGGAGATGTTTTTAAATATCAGGAATTTGTAGCCAGTGTCACTGGAGGGTTAAGCATTGATGGAAAAGACGACCGAGAGAGGCACGAATAGGTTACAGCAATTCTATAATTTGCTTAGCCGAGTGCTGAACGTGCATTCAGGTGTAAAAAGCAAGGTCCCCAGGTGTGGACATCATGGGCCAATTTGAATATCAAACTCCTTCACATCTATCACTTAGGCAGACATTGTTTTCCCGCCAAGGACATACTTTTGAACCGGGCTTGGGGAAGCCAAATGGCGGGGTCATGAATATCGAGGGGTAATTGTGCACGGATTACTGGGCTAGACCATATTGAGACATGTTCTTGGCACGCAATTGAAGCATTGCTATCTGATCTACGGTCCTCTCGAAATATTTGTACGATGTTATCCTAGCCTGTATGGTTACTGAGACTCCCAGTGTGAGCAGCTGTAATTGAAGACGATTAAACTTCTTTCCGGAACTAGAAGCTCGTCACCTCTCTCCAACAATTTTGATGCTCCACAATCAATCCGCGGCTTGGTGGCCTCAATGATAACTTCCAACATTGCTTTCCTGAAACCAGGATTTGTATCTGGATCCATACCTCTCGTATAATTCTCATCATAATGCCGATCGAATGACTCTGCAATATCCTGCAGAACCTGCTCCTCTACTGCTTCCCAGTCAATGAAAACTTCTTCTCCCTCAGGAGTAATTATTAGGTTGGTTGGAGGAATTGTCGCTATATCCTGTTGCACAGAAAACTTTTGGATGAGGCGTACAAGATTGAAAGCATCGATTTCGATAAAATTAGGAATATTATCAGAAGATACGTCACTAAACGAGGAGAGAAGGGCGTTAAATGCAGGGGGGCATTTTTCACGGTTTCTGTTTACTCGGGATGATAAAGATTAGATCCCTAAGCAGCTTTGACGGAAGTATGCTTCTCCAGCAAGCTAAATTTGATCAAGTAATTTTCAATCACATTTATACAAATGTCTATATGTAAGTTTTTCACAGCCCAGCGCATTGCCTTCAGAATATCCATCTCTTCGGAGCTTTCTTTGCCTTCATTCATCTCAGTGACTATAAATGAAAAAAAAACTGATCCAAACGAAACTTCTACGCGTGTATCATCCCCTAATTTAGTGGTCGGCGGCGTACAATGACGTTGTAAGGGAGAAGAACGACCCCCGTATTTTTGAGCCGCGTGTGGGCTTCCAAATTAAGTGGTTCAGCAGCGGCCTGACTTACAGAGAAATTCTCCATCATAAATGGGACTGGCCCATGCGAATGGGTATTAAGGACCT
>JASSUZ010000010.1:0-70000 GCA_030378345.1 Podosphaera fusca
GTCCGGTGACCAAAGAACAGTTAGTTAAGATCCGACAGTACGGTCAACGCGAGTATACGGCAGTAGCCAGAACGAAGGTTGCTGCTAGAAAAGCAGAAGATGCGGCCAAGGCTTCGTCGGTAGACATTCCGATGGAAGGAGGAATAGGCTTTGGGGTTTTGAACTCTGAAGAAGTTTAGGTGGCAGCGACTCGAGGCGAAGTCTTTATGACTTCAGGAAGAGAAGGAAGGAAACCGGCTGTGGATAAGGGTTCACTTTGGGCTCATCTCTAGCTCTCAGCGGAGATTGAAGAAATTTTGTCACTTAGAAGATGTGGCAGGAAAGGAGATGTGCGAGAAGCGCGGATACTGGACCAAATTAGAAATCTTCTTTGTTACTTGTTTGGGATGGAGTTTTGGATGTTTGTATTTAACTAGCTACTACTTTTGTAGCAGTTCACGCGGTGCGAACGAAATGGGCAGGTCTTAGACTTGATCCTAATCGGCTCCACCGGCCTCAGATCTGTAGGATACGTAGGGCTTAGCCAGGGACCTGACAATAATATAAACGGGCTGTTGCCCTAGTAATCGGATCCGGAATTATCCGGCTCCTATAAATCTGCTTACATCAGTGACACACTGGAGAACAACAAAGCTATGCGCGGGCTTGCATTCATAGATGCCCTCACCTAGATAAAATATAAACATAGTAGTAGTTTTGTTTATTCATGCTATGTAGAGTCCAAGACTATTATAACACTAGGGCTCCTCTCTGACCCAGGCCACACCTTCTACAGTTCTCCTATCCCCTTTTACCTCGAACCTAAGATCATTGATATATTGACCCATGACGGGTCGCCATTTAGCTCAGTAATTACCCGTAGAATTCAACCACCTTTTCTACGGAACCTTCTGCTCAAAAAAAAATTGAAAAAGAGCAGCCATGGAAACCGGTACGCGGGAAAAAGTCTCAAAAAACCTGCAACTCCAGCCAGGCGAGGCCTAGACACCAGAGCCACACGAGGTGCGTATCCCCATCTGTATCTCCCTAATATCCCATAGTCCAGATATCCTCCTTGTACCGACACCACCAGCGCTCAGGTAGCGGTGCTCTTTCCTCTTGAGACAGTATAATGCCAGAATATCTGTAGACAGTGAGAATTCATCTTGGTAAAAAGGGCCAACTTAGTCTGATCCATCACCACCATAACGGGAGCTGGGTAAGCCCCGGAAACTCGTTTGGATAACTTTTCCTCCGTGACCAAGTAATGCGTGTTTCTGTTGGCTCTGAAGATAAACTCCAGGTTCGTAGGGGACACCACGTACAGGTAGAAACGCCGTCTTCGTCCCCCAAATATAAACATATTTTGAGCCCCCAACTGCGAACAGCAAACGTTAGGTCCTGCCACACTAGATAATTCATAATTTTCCTTCTCAAAGTAAATTAATCAATTGATCTCGTTATAACCAGCTTGGTTTCTGTCACGGAAACAGACGATACTCTCTTCCTGGGCAACAAATCATTCGCCGACAAGGAACAAATAGAACTCAAGAAAGCAGGATTCCTTGCAAAGGGCCGTGAGGTCCTCGCACCTACTCTACCCCCAGGGTAAGTTTTCACCAGTGGATCCAACTTGTGGGGCGAAATCGGATCCTCTAAGCCTAGTTAGGTAGCATCTTTTCTGAGATAAGGTTTTCAGACTTTCTGACAGGGATTATTTGTATGGTGTTTTTGCCCGACAGAGGTTTTCACCACTGGCACTAGTTCACAAGCTTAACTCAAATTGGTAACATTTTTTTAATTCAATCAATTTCAGATAAACAAGTACATGCAAATTTACTTTACACAGGAGATTTAATATTTTACAGGCCCGCCTTGAGCAAGTATGACTGCTTCACATCTCGTGGGCATGCTTCTGATAAGCTTCTCAAGCTTATCCGGCTTAGTCGCGTCATTCCATGCTTCTTTCACTATTCCTCGAAGTTCATCGTAGGATCGCTGCCTTCCCCTTTCCAATCTCGGGTAATCGTACTGTATGTAATCTTTAATACTATCCCATACGTGCTCAATTGGATTCGGGTCGAGAGAATACGGAGGCCAGTCGATCGGAGTAATGAACCTCTCCCGAAACTCTTCGATTGTTCCCGCTACGCTGTGTGAAGGAGCATTGTCCTGCATCACAGAAACCCATGGTCTCATGCTCACCATTCTATCAATCAGCGGTACAATTCTCTGAGAGTATGATTCTGAGGTAATAGACCCCCATTCCTTCTCCCAGAAAAGGCAAGGACCTTCCTCTATTCCTGCGAAACTTCCCCAAAACATCTATTGGAATGAAAGATTTAAAGTTCAGTTGTTAGACTGGATAGGATCACTTATCAATCGTAGGGTAAACTTGGAACAAGTAAGAGTCTGTTAACGTAGTGTCTGGAGATGTTTATTTTTCTCCCACTTCGAACAGAGTGCTATCTACTAATAAAACTAACTAACAGTGATTGAGTGATCTTACTAATAAGGATTAGCGTATTGATGCTCATAATACACTTTAGGCTTAAGGTCAATGCGTGTGCGATTAGGGGATTCAACCTTGCACGATCTTCCTCAGCCATCTCAATTAGAAGCACTAATTTCATCATCCCGCCTCACTTTGGACCAAATATACTGGTGCACAAGTGACTTAACCTTGGCTTTGGTAATGCTTTCGTACATATGTCTGCAAGATTCTCTTCAGATGGACAATGTAGTAAAGTTAAAGATCCGTCTGTTACTTTTTCTCTTGTAAAGTGATAGGCTATATCGATGTGTTTTGTTGCATCGTTAAGCCTTGGATTGTGAGCAACATCAATAGCAGCTTGGTTGTCGGTCATCAATGCTTTTGGGATATCTTTGTCAACTAATTGATGCAAGCCACGTAAAATCCAGACGAACTGTCTAGTAGCCGTTGACAACGCCATATATTCCGCTTCACAGGTGGAATGGGCTACAGTTCGCTGTTTGCGTGCTCTCCAACTGAACGTGGAGTTGCCAAGTTGAAATAAATATCCAGCAAAGCTTCGACGAGTGTCAAGACAATTTCCGTAAGATGCATCACAGTATCCAGTTAAAATTAGAGGTGAATTTATCTTGTAGGTTAGCTTGAGTTCGCTTGTACCCTTAAGGTAGCGTAGTACTCGTTTTGCCATACTAAGATGAGTAACAGAGGTTTCAGTATTATACTGTGAGAGGAGCGTGATGGTGTATGCTAGGTCAGGGCGAGTGCCAGATACCACATACATCAATGATCCGACAATCTGCTGATACAGTTGTGCATTAGCCCTAGGTTCTCCATTGGCCGCCGCAATGATCTTTTGGTGAGAGTCAATGAGCGTAGAGACCGGGTTGCAGTTTTGCGTAGAGAATCGATTCAAGATTTTGTTAATGTATGCATTCTGTGACAAGGTGATACCTGCATCTGAGTACTCAATTTGTATACCAAGGAGCCAGTTGAGCGTACCTAAATCATTAACCTTAACTTCTTTCTTAAGAAGGTTGATTGTGTCATCCATGACTTTTCCTTGTTCACCAAAAAGTACTATATCAGCGACGTAGATAGCAATTATTAATTTGCCAGAGTTTTGGAGTAAAACACAATAATCAAAATGGGAAGAAGCAAAGCCGTGCGGATGGATATATTCTACCAATCTGAAATACCATTCTCGGGGCGATTGCTTTAGTCCGTAGATACACCTATTGAGGCGTGCCACGTGGTTATCTATCCTGTACCCATCAGGAAGTTCCATGTAAGTTTCTTCATTCAGAATACCATATAAAAAGGCGGATTTGATGTCAAGTTGATGAGGTTTCCACCCCTTACTTGCAGATATAGCGAGTAGCAATCTTAGAGATTCGAGCCGAACGACAGGTGCAAAGGTTTCATTATAGTCAATTCCTTGGATTTGTGAGTATCCTTTTGCAACATATCTTGCCTTAAATCTTTCGAGCTCGCCTTGTGAGAGGCTGGTCTTGAATAACTCAAAGATCTAAAGATTCAATTAATAAACTAAGAAGTGCGTGAAGATTATTTACAAGACAAAAACAATCATATATAGTTATCCCAAGCTGTCCCCACCGAATCCCATCGAACGCCTTAGAACTAGAACGTATAATAAACCGTAGAAGATACTGGAGTATTCACAATATCCGAGAATGCCATTAAACCATTTCAGTACTCCATAGAAGATTCGTGAATGTTCTCTAATATTTAATAATGATCGTCATAAAGTGGGTACGGCTAGTAACCCAATCGGGTAAGGTGAATGTTAAATAATAATTAGCGATAAAGTAAATTAAGCAAAAGTAGCCGTGATAACAGATAGCGCTAAAAACGGTGATGTAAGCAAGGGCGCTAAGCCCGAGTTAATCACAGGGGTTGTAACCCTGACACGCCTTGCGCATTGCCTTTGACTGTGAGGGTCAGGACCCTTGCTAATGACTCGGGCTCTTGCCCTTGTATAATTACCTTACTATCTGTGCGGCGTTGGATGACGTGGATCAGGATGTTGTGGCGCAAGGAGTTCTCGCTTATATTAGGTAACAATTTCTAAGCGCTAGCCATCATTACGATGATCCTCGTCTAAATAATGATCATCGCTTACTTACCCAATTTGGATGATAGCTATGTCCGCGTATATTGGGGAATATTAAGAAAGCTTCCAGAAAGTTCTAAAACGGTTTGTTGGCATCCTAAGGCGTAGAGATTATTCTAGCATCTTCTATGGGTTATTGCAAGTTCTAATTCTATGGCGTTCGGAAGGCTTCGGGGGTGATAGATCGGGATAACTATTTAAACCCGCGATCTTCTCTTGTAGATAATCTCCATGCACTTCTTAGTTATTTAATTTACAATTTTAGAACCTCACTTTTGAGTTATTCGAGTTGAGCCTCTTACATTGACTTTACAAACCCATTTACCACTGACGATTTTGCGTCCTTCGGGTCGCGGCACAACTTGCCACACATCGTTTTCGTGAAAAGATGACATTTCATCTTCGAAAGCTTTTTTCCATTCAGACCAATATGCTGAGTGTTCCGCTTCCTTATAGGTTCTTGGTTCTGGAACTTCCAAGATACTTATCAATGCCCTTTCGCATTCGTCGTCGTTGACCATATTATTTGGTGCGAGCGGACTATTTGAAGGATGCACACGAGAACTTTTCCACCACTCCCCCGTAATCGTGTCATCGAACACGCGAGGGCGGACAAGGCGATTAGATCTGGATCGTGACTGGGCATTGGAAGGATTGTTGGATATTTGGACTTGTGGAGCAGTTTCAGGGGCTGTAATGTGTTCGTCTGGTGGGCATGTTTTATCAGTTGGCTGAGAAACTATGTTTATTTCAACTTGATGGTTATCTGAAATTTTCTTTGAAGTGTTATCATTTGGTGTTGGCACATTGATGATATTTTCGATACGTTTTGCAACGTATGGAGCAAATATAACATCAGTTGAGACAACAACATGATTTGTTGCAGGAATAAAAATTCGATAGTGGTGGGGCACTTTGGTGTAACCTACGAACAAACCTTTAACCGCTCGTGGAAGAAGCTTACTGCCCGAAGGACGCTTAGCCTTGGGTATGTGTACATAGCATTCTCGCCCAAAGGGTTGTAGGTGTTCTATTGTGGGTTTTTCGCCATGGAAGGCTTCATAAGGTGTCTGCCCACAAACAGATGTATGATATAAACGGTTTTTGGTGTACGTGAAAGCTTGTACTGCTTCGGCCCACAAACGTTTTTCAGTGATGGGTAAAAGCATTGCGCGAATTCCTTCACCGATGGAGCGATTTAACCTTTCGGCGACGCCATTAGACTCAGGATTATAAGGGGGTGTTAAATCATGACATATTCCCTTTTGAGTTAAGTAACTACTCAAGCTTTTATTGATGTATTCACCACCATTGTTAGTTTGTAATGCTTTAACCTTATAGTTAAATTGTGTTTCAATCTCTGCAATTATATTCACAGTAACTTGTGCAGCGTCAGATTTTGACTTTAAGAATTGAACAATTGTATACCTGGTAGCATCATCAACGAAACTGATGTAGTAGAGGGAATTTCCTAAAGATGATACTGGAAATGGACCACTGAGGTCAGAATGTAAGTATTCACCTTTTTCATAGGTTTTCCGGATTGCGGATCTAGGATTGTTGTGAATTGATTTTGACAAAGCACAAGCTTCACAATGAAAACTTTCAGGACGTTCAGGTATCACATTAGGGTTCTGAATAATTTTTAGGGAGTTGGATATAGAAGTGTGACGGCTTGTTAGCCAATAGAAACCCTGTAGCCTACGATGGTCATCGCAGGCACTATGGCATGGTTAATGAAACCATGGGTAATCCCTGTTAACATTGATTGCGTAATAGTTAATTACGTAATTAATCCTTCTGACTAAGCGAACAGGCTAATGTTGAAGTATCTAGAATATTCTAGATATGAACGGTGATGCAATGGGCTTATGATGAAAAGTCACTAAACGACCACGAATATTCTAGAAACTAAAGAATAGATATATAACTAGTCCATAGATCATCCTCAGATAGTCAGAGCAATTATAAACTACCTTTGTTTACTCGATTATCCAATAATCTTTATTCAAACTGTGACATATAATTGCTCTCTGCTATTTTCAGAAGGCATCTTTTAAAGAACCCTTATTCAGATACGCAGTTCAGATACGCAGTTCAGATACGCAGTTCAGATACGCAGTTCAGTTACGCAGTTCAGTTACGCAGTTCAGTTACGCAGTTCAGATACGCAGTTGTCCAGATACGCAGTTCCTTAGGAGAAATGTCTTCCAACATTGAAAAACCTAACCCGAAAAATTCGCAAAATGTTTCAATAGAGCAATTTCGACAGCTGGAACTAAAATTCAACAAATTGCTTGAAAGACAAACGAAGGACTTAGATTCAAGAAGGGTTATCATTGAGAAAGACCCCCCTCCAAATGAGGGGAGCAATTTGAAGCCAACTAAGCTTCCAGAATTCCATGGTATTAGATCAGAGTACCCGGCATGGCGTGCCGCAGTCTTGGATACATTTCGTATGGATTGGCTCCTTTTTGGATACGACAACTCCCGGGCATTCTTAATGTTGTATAATTCACTGAAAGGTTCAGCTAGAACTAAGGCGGGATCTTTTTACGAAAATGGCGGGGTTCATCAAACTAGAGACCCTGAGGATTTTATTGAGTTTTTGGATAGGATTTACATGGACTCAACAAGAGTTTCTCGGGCAAATGCAGAATTACACCTAATGAAAATGAAAGAAAACCAGCGATGGTCGGATTTCTTCGCATCCTGGTCCAACAAGTTGACCGAGGCCCGAGGGGATTTCTGGCCGGATGAGAATAAGATATCTATGCTTCAGAGCGCTTTGAATAGAAAATTGACTACAGCATTAGCCGGTAACCACATGCTGCCGGATGACGATTTCAACGAATGGATACAAATAGTCAACAAGGTTTCCCAGCGGTTAGAGATGGTGGACGTTCGATTTGGAAGCTGGCAAAACTTGAGTCTCCCAGAAGCCCAGAAAGACGGAAAATTTTCGCGCAGTAACACAAACAAGCACGCATCTGAGGGTAAAATCATGGACAGCCAAGATAATAATCATAATTGGCGCCCACAGGCCGGGGACCTCGACGATTCAGGTGATACAGTCATGGGGGGGATTAACGCGGCGAGTGTTGAACGGCGCCGTGCCAAATGGAAGACAAGAGCAGAGCTTGAAAAGTTGAAGCAAGAAAGGCGTTGTTTCCGATGCGAGAGACAGGGATGTATCACAAGTAGATGTCCCTTACTGCCAGCCAAAAAGCCGAAGAACTTAAGGGTAAATTCTGTAACATTACCGGAAATTGACCCTTCCACGTATATTATTGATGAAGAAAATCACGATTCGGAAAACTGAAAGCTCCTAGGTTTAGTCGCACCTGGGAGCCAAAGGCAGCCTGTAGTGAAGATTTTAGCTTAAATACAAATCCATTTCTTGTCAATGCCCTTTTAAACGATACTCTGATTGTGCAATCTTAAGTAGACAATGGATGTTTGTGTTATGGTATTATTAAGGATACCTTAGTAGCTAAATTAAATCTGCCGCGCATTTCTATTACACCTCGGTCTCTAGAAACTGCAGAGAACTCTTCAGAAAATAAGCCAATCATAAAAGAAATTACCTTTGTGTCGCTGGATCTAGATGGATTTGTTACGCCAAAATTATGGTTGTATGTCGTTCCCCACAGTACACATCAACTAATTTTGGGCAAAAAATGGCTTGAAGACCAAGATGCCGTTGTTCATTCGAAAGAACAAAGGCTGGAACTTCGTAAGGCTGGGGGATCAGTTTACAGCGTCAAACGATGGCGCCAGGAAATGAGACACGTGGCACGCCCAAGAAACACTTCGATCACAAAAATGGCATCGATGATCGAGACGGTCCCTATTTGTAGAGCATCGCTCGAAGATATAAGTAAAGCCCTGCGCGATAAGCCAGACCTTTCAGTACAAAATGCTCGTGACCGATTACCTGAGGAAGTCAAGAAATTTGCCCATCTATTTGCAGACAATAATGGAGCAAATGATCTGCCGCCATGTCGAGGACCGCTTGATCATGCCATCGTCTTACGTGAGGAAAACGGAAGGACATTAACACCACCGTGGGGCCCGCTTTACAACATGTCGCGAGAAGAATTGCTTGTGTTGAGGAAGACGTTGACTGACCTTCTAAGCAAAGGATGGATCAGACCAAGCGGCTCGGCTGCAGCTGCACCAGTCTTATTCGCAAAGAAACCAAATGGTGGTCTCCGATTTTGCGTAGACTATCGTGGATTAAACGCAATCACGGTTCCTGATCGTTATCCATTGCCTTTATTTAAAGAGACGCTACGTCAATTATCAAAGTCAAGATGGTTCACGAAACTTGATGTCAAGTCGGCCTTTCACCGTATACGAATTAAGGAAGGTGACGAATGGATGACAGCCTTTAGATGCCGGCTCGGGCTTTTTGAATGGCTAGTGACCCCTTTCGGTTTAGTCAACGCCCCCGCGACATTTCAGAGATACATAAATGAGCAACTAAAAGAGCATCTAGATATCAATGCCACAGCATACATGGACGATGTGCTGGTATATACTGATGGTGACGAGAATAACCATTGGGAAACAGTTTGCAGTATCTTGAGCAAACTCGAAAAGGCAGGACTGTTCCTTGACATCGATAAATGTGATTTCCTTTGTAAAAAAGTTAAGTATCTAGGCTTCATAATCGAAGCGGGCAAAAACATAACTGCCGACCCAGCGAAGATAAAAGCAATTCGTGAATGGGAGGCACCGAAGACAGTTAAAGGCGTACGCTCATTCTTAGGCTTCGCTAATTTCTATCGGTGCTTCATAGATAAGTTTTCCGAAATTGCAGCTCCGTTGATTGAACTAACAAAAAAGAAAACACCGTGGCGTTGGGGAAAAGAAGAGAGTTTGGCTTTTGAAAATCTGAAGAATATATTTGCCTCAACACCGGTACTGGCCCAATGGGACCCTGAGCGGGAGACAGTTTTAGAGGCGGATTGCTCAGGCTACGCACTCGGTGGTTGCTTATCTCAATTAGATGATCAAAAGAGACTTCGTCCGATCGCATACTTTTCCAGAAGGTTGTCGGGTGCAGAGGCCAACTACCCAATCCACGATAAAGAAATGCTCGCAATTGTAGCATGCCTTAAAGAGTGGCAAGCAGAGTTAAGGTCAACATCAAAGCCCTTTACTATCCTTAGTGACCATAGGAATCTTAACTATTTTGCATCAAAGAAACTTTTAAATGAACGACAAGTTCGGTATAATGATGTCTTACAACAATTTAATTTTGAACTAAAATGGCGATCTGGAAATTCGAGCGAGCGTCCGGACGCATTATCAAGGCGTGAGCAAGATAAACCAGGGGGACTTGATGATGAGCGAAATGCAGGAAGGCTGTTACAATTACTACCAAATATTTCCCTAAACCCCATTGATACAAAGGAAATGGGCCAAAATAACAATAAAGAGACAGACCCTGCTGCACTAGCAAGACTATTTGAAGACGATGAAATGCAATCTCTGTGGGCAATCGCAGTGGAAAAGGATAAGGACTGGATACGTGCTCGTGAAGCAGTCCGAAATGGTGAAAGGAGCTTCCCCCCTGATCTCGCCCTAAAATTTAAAGTGAACATAGCCGAATGTACAGTGGCTGCAGATAAAGTGCTGAGGGGTAGGGAGAACAGGATATGGGTTCCAGACTATGAACCTCTGCGGACGGCAATACTACAGCGTACCCACGATAGTTATCTTGCAGGACATCCGGGAAGAGATACCATGATAGGTATCCTTCTACGGCGATGGTTTTGGCCAAAGATAAGAGATTGTGTCAGAAGATTTGTCCGAAACTGTGATGTCTGTGGACGAACAACTGTCTGGCTGGAAGCTAAAGCTGGATTCCTTCGTTCCTTACCTATACCAGAACGTCTTGGAAATGAACTTACAATCGATTTCGTGACCGATATGCCACCGTCAAATGGATGTACGAATATTATGGTAATTACAGACCGTTTGTCCAAAGAAATATTTGCGTTTGGTACGAAATCAATGACTTCAGAAACATGCGCCAAAGTATTCATCGATCGATACTATCGTTACCATGGATTCCCACGTTACTTAACTAGTGATCGAGGTAGTGATTGGCTGAGCCATTTTTGGAAAGCCTTCTGCGAGTTAACAGGAATATCACAACGGTTAACAACAGCTTACCACCCTCAATCAAATGCTAGTGAGCGAGCAAATCAGGAAATCTTCAAGTATCTAAGAGCCTTTTCATGTTATGCTCAAAATAATTGGATGGATTTATTGCCAATGGCCCAATTAGCCCTCAACGCCCGGCCAAACTCGGCTATCGGAAATATGAGTCCATTTTTTCTGCGACATGGCTACGAGTTAAATCCTTTGGTGGAACCACCAGATAAAATACCATCTCGACATCCAGGGCGACTTGCTGCCACGAAATACGTGCGAAGATTAAGGGATGCGACAGACTTTGCACAAGCTGCTATGGCCTCGGCGCAACAACGGTATGAAACTAATGGAAACCAATTCCGGAGACAACCTGAGAAGTTCAAGGTTGGTGATAAAGTTTGGCTTAATCTGCGCCATATACAAACTCCTCAGTTGTCGAAGAAACTAGCATGGCAGCATGCAAAATATGAAGTAACGGCCGTACCTGACGCGTTAACCGTAGAGCTAAACGTTCCCGGAAATATACATAAGCGCTTTCACGTGGAATTGATAAAACGAGCTGGTACAGATCCATTTCCAAGTCAGATACGTGATGATGCCCGAAACCCACCTGTCATTGACGACCTAGAAGAGCCTGAATTTGAAATAGAATCTATTCTACGGGCTAGAACGGTTCGTCGTGGTCGGGGAACATACCGACAAGCATTAGTTAAATGGGTTAGTGAGGCAAACCCAACATGGGAGCCCATAGAATCATTAAAAGATACAAAAGCTCTGGGCAGTTTCGAAGCTTTATACGGCCCCATCGATAAAAATGATGGGCCTCCGAATGATAGTATCGGATCATATGTTGGGCCTGCAGAGCAAATGACAGTTCGCAAACGTCGAGAACGTCAAAAACGAAAGTGAGAATCTTTGGCGCGCAAAATACTGGGTAATGGGCGAACGAGAGGAGGCCTTGTGACGGCTTGTTAGCCAATAGAAACCCTGTAGCCTACGATGGTCATCGCAGGCACTATGGCATGGTTAATGAAACCATGGGTAATCCCTGTTAACATTGATTGCGTAATAGTTAATTACGTAATTAATCCTTCTGACTAAGCGAACAGGCTAATGTTGAAGTATCTAGAATATTCTAGATATGAACGGTGATGCAATGGGCTTATGATGAAAAGTCACTAAACGACCACGAATATTCTAGAAACTAAAGAATAGATATATAACTAGTCCATAGATCATCCTCAGATAGTCAGAGCAATTATAAACTACCTTTGTTTACTCGATTATCCAATAATCTTTATCCAAACTGTGACAAGAAGATGGAGCTGCATGACACAGTGCTTCATGCCAAAAGTCATATGTTAAGCATGCATAATCTTGAACTTTTGGAACAGATTCTGAAATCAGCGGAAGTGGTCCATTAAATGTAGCTTCAAGGTACGTTTTATTATGTTTTGTGAGCTTCATCACTTTTCCATTATCAACTAACGTATAGCCTTTATGTCTTTCTTGCCTCCAAGAAAACAGAGGATGCTGTAACCCAGGTACGTACAAAACATTGCTCAACTTGAATTGCGAAACAGTTTTATCAGATAACATGCAGTATAAAACCACTGTCCCCCTTCCCAAGACTTTCATGTTTTGACCCGAACTGGACATTACAAGTCCGGAACAGTCAGAAATACATTCAAATCTCTCTGGATATGGGCACATGTGAGCTGTTGCACAGGTGTCAAGATAAAAGTGCTTTTGACTGACCTTTTCGTTGATAGGCCCGACTGACGTCATGTGGGCTTCATCGGTAGAGGCAATTAGTTGTTTAGCTTTTTGTATATTTCTCTCCTTTATTTTGGGGCATTTAAACCACGTATGGCCAGATGCTTGGGTTGGATGGTGCTTCTTACAGAAACTGCATGACTTTTTCTGAGAAATGGCTGGTTTCATGGTTCTAGGCTTTTTGAATCCTTTGACAGCTGTAAAAAAAAGCTGTTTCAGTAGACTCTTCATAGTCGAGGTCTATGAGTCGTTGCTTGACTTCAGCGAATGTAAGATCGCTCTTTGTAGTCAAGTTATCAACCACATTTCTCTTGTGGCGACTCAAAAATCCAAGTAGAAAATCGCGCTTGGCACGATCTTCTTCAAGGAAACTTGCAAACTTGTGCCAATAAGAATCCGTAGAATCTCTGGCCAGTTTGTGAAGTTTAGACCATTCAGTCTCGAAAGACTGAACAAGGGTAGTTAGAGAGGTCGACGTATTGAAAAAGGCTTTTAGCTCACACAGGTTGCCAACTTGATAGACTAGCGCGTACGCTGTGTCTCTTTTGTATTGAGCAACCAAGTGCGTCCACATCAAGTGTGGGTCTTCCTTATCGAGAACACTTTGGATGATCTCAGGGTTGACCACATGAATGTAAGCAGCTACTGCCTGATTATACAACACTTTGTACGACTTCTGCTCCTCAAGACCAGCACTAGCCGTGGGTTTTACCCCTTCGACTACCAGCTCATACAGTCCCATACTGCGCCATATTGCAGTCATGGTTGTAGCCCATGAATCGTAATTCGCCTGTCCATTTAGGGGAGTAATGGTCGTTAAATTCATACTACGAATAGTGTAGTCTTTGCAGAGGTTCGTGAAGAATGATTCGACTTGAGTAGTGGGTTCAGACATCGTGAGGTTTCTATTGGAATGGAAGATGAGCTTCGCTGTCTCCAAAATTTTAAAAAAGTGAATTTGTGCTTTAAGCACCGGGCTCAGAACCTATTGGAATGGAAGATTTAAAGTTCAGTTGTTAGACTGGATAGGATCACTTATCAATCGTAGGGTAAACTTGGAACAAGTAAGAGTCTGTTAATGTAGTATCTGGAGATGTTTACTTTTCTCCCACCTCGAACAGAGTGCTATCTACTAATAAAACTAACTAATAGTGATTGAGTGATCTTACTAATAAGGATTAGCGTATTGATGCTCATAATACACTTTAGGCTTAAGGTCAATGCGTGTGCGATTAGGGGATTCAACCTTGCACGATCTTCCTCAGCCATCTCAATTAGGAGCACTAATTTCATCAACATCCAGCCAAGACTCTTTCTCACCTTTTCCACTACGCAAGTGGCGTTGACTTCTTCACCTATCTTGAACTGAGAGTTAGGTCGGTATTTTTTGTTAGTTGAGACGCAAAGATACCAACCTTTAGCGTTACCTATTCTCTCTTATATTGGCCATCTGTGGCCTAGGTCTCATCAGTCCAAAGAATCGCCATCCAATCTTCAACAGTCCAGTCCTTGTGGGCTTCGGCCCGCTCCCGACGCTTCCTTTTAACCTCTTCAGAAAGAGGAGGCTTTTTCAGCGCTGGATGACGTCCGTAACCCCTTTTTTTCAACTTATTTTGAATAACCCTTTCACTCACTCCAAAATCCCGAAAGGGGCCATGGGCAAGTTCAAACCATGACATTCGACGACCTTCAGAGGATGGTGTTATGAAAGCCTCAATCCGGACAACGTCAGAATAGGACAATGTTGGGGGCCGACCTGCAGCTTTCTTGGGTTCAATGTACGGAGTACAAAGAGTGTATCTGACCTAGTTTCGAGATATGCCGAGTTGTTTTGCAATATTTGTCTGATTCATTCCCGAATCGTGGAGAGTTTTGATATTGACGTGTTACCTCAGATATTTATTTTCCATGAAAATTGGACTTAACTGGAGACGCTGATCTCTGTTTAATCGTTTGGCGTTGTTTATGTGAGCTGCTGGTTGTACCTGACTCATCTTTTAAAGAATAATTGGCCTATGAGATATGCTAAATGTTAAGAATAACGATTCATTGATTCTCTTAGATGAAAATGCTGCTGCTGATGATGATGATTCTGTAGACAGTTATAGCAACGATGTCTATTGAAGTACATAGGTGAGGGAGGGGGGGAAAGAGATCAAAGCAGCAGTCCAGTAAAATGCCTGATCACTCAGGCCAACATTTTCAATTTCTTTTAGTGTGAAGACTAGCAGGGATTATATAAGACTAGTGGGGATAATATTCATAAGCGAGGTTTTAGTGCATGCTGAAAACTCAGCCTGGGGGTAGAGTACAAACCTTATCAAGTTTAAAGGTGGATATATCTACTAAGATAAATCGTCGTAATCCATAACCATTGTACAACAACATCAATGCGCCAATTTAATGCTCATCAGTGTTGATTATAGAGCAGCATGTTAAAGCGTAAGCGTTTAGGATTCTACTTAATATCACCTAGGGAAGCGATTGGGAAGATGAAGAGTCTGTAAACTACAGAGGAGAGTTGTTGATTACTTCGACTCAGAAACAGAATGCTATATAACTAATTATTACAACTAAGTAATTATCACGACTTATTACTCTTTGTAGATAAGGAGTGGCTGGTCAATGTGTGAATAATCATGAACATGGATAACAAGGGTCTGGACCTTTATGCATATTCATAATAATGATGATCTTCATTACCAAATGGCACCAATTTCAACAATTAGCTATAGTCCAGTTGATATTGTAAGCTCAAGAGGAAAACGTGGGAAAAGGTCAGTACAAAAGGTCTATACTTTGCGCAAAGAGCTCGAGGCGTTTACATTTCTAGTTTGAGTCAACCAAAAGCAGCATACGACTTATCATCTGCTGCTCAAATTACCGAACCTGACGTCGAAAGTGTCAACGCCCTTAATAAAAGAATCCAATGGCAAATCCGAAATTCCTCGAGAGGAATAAAATTCGTGTCACTTCATAAAAACTCCCTTCGACTAGTCATTTTCACTGACTTGTCTTTCGCAAATAACAAAGATTTTTCTTACCAGATCGGATTTGTAATTATGCTAGCAGATAACACAAACAAGGCAAATATAATTCACTGGTCCTCTGTTAAGTGCAAAAGAGTCACCAGAAGTGTATTGGCATCAGAACTTTGTGCCATAGTGCACGTCTTTGATATTGGTACAGCAATAAAAGCAACTTGAGACGAGATCCTCCACTTCAATATACCACTGACATTATGCACTGATTCAAAATCACTGTTTGATTGTCTAGTGAAGCTTAGAACCACTCAAGAGAGAAGATTAATGGCAGATCTCATGTGTCTCCGTCAGTCCTATGAAAGAAGAGCAATCGCCCAGGTTGAATGGATTGATGGAGACTCTAATCCGGCGGATGCAATGACAAAGTCAAAATGTGACAAGGCCCTACAAAATTTTATCGACACCAACTACATCGAGATCAAAAGTAACGGATGGGTGGAACGCAATTTTAATGACAGGGAGAGTTAAGTTACCAATTTTTCTTTATTTTTTTTATTGCCAGTGTTCGAACGTGCATTTATGTTTATTATGTGATATCCCTTGGAAAGGTTTCTATTTAGGTATAGCGCTGGCGTAAGCAAGTATTTAGTTTCTCCATTTGTACATATAACCTCAATTACCCGATAGAAGAGAACAAGATTTTATGATACAACAGAAGTGACATATCCGCAACCGTGTATTCCGACACAAACTTTGCTCAAACTTAAGCCACTACAATCAAAGCCTACTTAGCTCTCTCGAACTAGTTTTTAGAATGTTAAGCAATTCCGACCCTGTTGGAGCTCAGACTCCTCACCCGCCCTCCGGCCCAGGTTTCCCCGTCCCTGCTCCCCAGCAAGCTAACGCTCATGCCTCCAACTTTGGTGGATCTGCCGATGCTTGCAATAACTTCGCAAACGTGCCACGCATCAAGAAAGAGCCCCGTGTCTTTACTACTCCCTCCTCCGCCGCAACCAGCTCTACTTGCCCTATGCTTCTCGGTGTCAGCAAGCTCCCCTTCTACACCATCCAGCATCTGAACACCAACACTTTTGTCCCTAGCTGTCTTGTGCTCTTTGCCATCCTCGCCGAACTCGACGTCAACATGTCGAATACGCATAGTTTTCTGCAATTAGCCCCCAACTGGATACCCCTCATTTCACAGGCCTATATCGCAGTTTTATTCTACATCCACGTGTTTAGAATCTCCCGAGAATCTAACATTGTAACTCCAGAACAGTCGCAACTGTTGATTTGGTTTGAGTCTGTCTACGACTTGAAAACAATGATCATTCCTGGACCCCTCGTCCCGATCTTTCAATCGCTCGCTTTTACCTCTGGTCCCTTCAAACGGATACGCAAAATATCGCCCTACATTCCTGACACCGCACGACCCATCAAGTCAAAGTCCTACTCACCAAATAATGGGCTTAATACCGTCCTCCCTAACATTTGTTTGATTGTCGACCAACTCCAATGGTTTCTAAACGACTTCAAAATTACTCCGCAAAATGAAAATTTCATCGTAGATAACTTTTTCTCAAATATCTACTCTACCCCTGCCACCGCCGGTTCTTTCGGACTTTTCGCTTTATCTGCACCCAACGCGCGATTTAACGTCCCTGTCTCAAGTGCTCAATACCGTACTTTCAAATCGCAGGCTTGTTCGTTCACTTTCCCCGGCCGCCTCAACTCCTCCTCAGCCAATGCCCAACTCTCGTGGTTTGAAGCTCTTCGGTTCCGTAATCAAGGTACATCATCTTGTACTTGCCATTGGTTCTCGACTGTTTCTGCTATAATGCAACGGTATTGTCAATTCGTTCGCGGCTCCGTCCCCATGTCCGCTGTCTCTCTCACTGGCTTAGGTGCATGCACTCCCGTATTCTCCTACCTCCCCGCCACTGGGCTTACAACCGCGTCAACTCTGGTCTCCAAGGTAAGTTCTAACGATTCCAATAACAACGAAATCGTCCAGAGCGCTGCCCACTTCTCTGCCTTCCGGCCCATTTCTCTCGCTGCTATCGGTAATCACAGCGATTTCGAACTCATAGAGCTTGCCGAACAATTTGCCGCTGCCTCCCAAGTTAATGTTTCCTTCTCACTACTAGACAATAACGAAATCTTTCCCTCTGACAACGCCCTCCGTCAAGGAATCATTTGGTCACTGTACAATGTCAGGTCTTCCCCTATCGTCGATGTCATACCGACTCATGGCCCTCTAATCATGACTCATTATCATAGTAATTCTCGCATCATGTAAAAAAATTTCTTCTATTTTCCCCCCAGTTTTAGATGGATTTGAGTAGATCTTATAACCCTCTCTTCTTGTCCGAGTGCCCTCCTGTGACCGCTATCACCTCCTCTCTTGCTACTCCGAGCACGTTTGTCGTGACCTCCGACAACTTTTGCCCCTGATCTCTTTTCGAGACCTCGCCCTCTTATTTTTGACTAACAACCCAGTTTCCGACTCGCCATCTTGTTCTCAATTTCCTGCTTTCCGATTTCAGTCCGTCTTCCTCCCAGTCCTCCGACTCCTTTCGAGCCTCCCCAACCTTAGCACCTGACATGTGGATAGTGTATTAGGGATCGAAGTCATTGGTACTATTGTATGGCTTTCTGAATTAGGAAACTATGATGTAACTAAGACTTCTTCGCCGCGAAGGAAGCAAATACAATTGTATTGCTTGATTTCATATTCGGGCATACTCTATTGCAGGGGTAAATAGTGAAGGAAACCCCTGAATGCCAAGATCTGACAGGGATTATACAATATGCCATTGGCTGCAATATTTTGACCATACCAAATCCGACAATAGCTGAACCTTATTTGTATGCGAAATTTTGCGTGATAAAAGAAGTGTAGGAGATCCCTGTAACTCGTTGAAATGATGATATTCTATTCAAAAGTGCTAGCTTTTATCAAGTATTAAATACATTTTTACCAATAATTAAGCATCATTAATAAGGAATCGAACCTCCTCTTGCTCTGATGACTGCCTGGCACCTTTCTGGCATGCTCTCTACAAGCGTAGCCAGTTGCTCCTGAGAAATTGACTCCCATGCCTCTAGGACTGCATTACGGAGCACTTCCTCAGATGGATTACCAGAATCAAATTCTGGGTGGTGCTCTTCAATATGGGATTTCATCATATCCCACACTGACTCAATTGGATTCAGGTCTGGGGAATATGACGGCCAGACTATGAAATCTATCCCCCTTGATGACAGCTCTCTTTTCGTACGTTGAGCAGAATGGGCAGGAGCACCATCCTGCATAAAGAGAAGAGGGCCGTGAGAGTCAATTGGTTGTGTTGCCGCGTGGATTAAAGGAACAATCCTCTGGCAGTAACTCTCCGCTTTTATAGTCCCCCAATCCCTACTCCAGAAGAGGGCAGGGCCCTTCTGGTTCCCATAAAAGGAGCCCCAGAACATCCAACCACGCTTTCGAGGACCTTTTCGAACCAGGCAAGTGTGATAATATGTCTCCTCGGGCTAAAAAATTAGATTAATGCAGTTGATACATGGCTGAGATCTGGACTCACCTTCCTCGAAACCCATACTCTTGTGTGACATTCACCAGTGACCCAAGTCTCATCAGACCAAAGAATTTGGGACCACTGTTCAGGTGTCCAAGAAGAGTGTTCTTCCGCCCACTCTAATCTTTTCCTCATATGTGCAGGCGTTAGAGTAGGCTTCGCCTGAGCAATACAACGCTTGAACCCTCTTCTCTCAAGAGCACTTTTGATTGCGATTTGGCCACAATTCCAGTGGGAAAACTTAGCAGCAAGCTTCAGGTGGTTCATCTGGCGGGCCTCACTTGAAGACGTGACAAACTCTTCAAGCTCAACTTCCTGCTGAGCGTTCAAGGCGTGGGGTCGGCCATTTCGCTTTTTGGGCGTCAGACATTGCCTTGCAAGGGCATATTGTACCCTTCTTTCGGTGATACCGAGTTGATTACCGATGGCGAGATGAGTAAAACCAAGGCCACGTAACGTGTATATCTGGACTCGCTGATCCCTAGAAAGCTGGCTCCGTGATCTTGGAGTAGTGGGAGATGCTGGGGTGCTCATTTTTCTTCGCAGTTTATCGTGAGGATATAGGTTATTCGATATGTCGTGTCAACCGATCTAGTGTGGTACGAGGATGCTGTGCAACTATCGAACATAAGAGAGAAGGTTCAAGGAAGAAGGAATGCCTCAGTTGCCTTATTGCCTTAGTCTAGCCATTTTTGTAGCGCTAAAGTCGGAATGTCAGGGATAGCCCATGTAAATTACACAGAATGTGGGGCTACACTTCTTACCCCTGTAATAGAGTAGAGATAAATCCAAACTGCTTATAGGATGATTTCAACTCTATGTTTGGGCTTTGAGCTTGTTCTCAATGCAAGGGTTACAGGAAAGCGCAAAGATATAATAAGTTAACAGAAGGAAGGACCAATGAAAGTGTGTTCAACATCGTGTGCGCTTACAGCATGAAATAAATGTATTTGAGGCTTGAATTGTCCAAAATATTTCTCGAAATGTGTTAGTGCAACTGTGTTATGGTCATGAACTGGCGTAGGAAGGGATGTAATATATTGGAACTGTAGCAACATGCACAGAGAATATTGTATACTTGACATGAGCAGCATGTAGACATCAGAAATTTCCAAATCAATAAATGAATAATTATGCCAAGCTATGAATGCTGTTCTACAATTCACACAAGATGGATGCATTACCACTTGAGTAAAAGACCAGCTCGGTAATCATACAACACTATGTTATAGCTATCTTCATATATACATTATACAACAGATGCATTCCTGACACCTCGGGGCTGTTCATCTTGTCTTCGAAAGACCTATCTTAGGCTAATCTTTGGACTTCTCTTCCCCTTGCCTGGTGTAGACACTGTGTCAGACGTTGCGTGGCTGGGAAGTGTGGCTTGGGTGGTGGAACTGGCAGCCGGGACGTAGCGAGACGTGGGAGCGAGGTACAGCAAGATAGCGTGACTTGAACGTGAATGTGAATAACAAAGGGCGATCAATGATCCAACTATGGGTAAAACTAGGTACAAGACTCGAAACTGCTAAAATAACTCTGTAGAACTTGTGATTGTATACATCTCCAGAACCCATGACCTCCTGTCCCCCTAGACACCTATGGAATCCAATCAAATACTCCAGAACGCCTGATCCTGTCAGAAACCTCAGTAACACTGCTGTAAAGAAATGAATCAAAGGGTTTGTGTTGTAATTAAGAGCTAGGAGGGGTATGGCAATTATATTACTCTGCTGTCCTTCGGCGGAATTACACGGGCTCGGGTGCGGTGGTGAGTTGCAGAATAATGCACTCACGCTGGATTGACGGCACGATGGATAAATGATGATCTATAAAGGAGATACTTGTTGCGCACTCCAACGATGGATGATATCTTCTAATGGATGGTGGGAAGAATGATATTCATGTATATGAGATAGATACAAACTTAACATAGAAGGTAAAGAGATTCTGTCGTACATTGACAACATCCGTGCGCCAGCCTGTCTTACACCCTTTCCTTATTCGACAGCCATTCATCCTTCTCCCTGTTCTGGCACGTTTCTACCGAGTCAGCACAACAGTTTGGAACATTGGTGCCAATCATGGACGACAGTGGAAGTTGTCAGAACCCATGGAAGCGTTCCAGAATGCCACGTGACAAGAGGTTCAGGCCAAGGAACTGGCGGCCCGTGACGCACTGTCAAGGGGAAAACTGAAGGATTATCACGTGATATTGCTTGTGTGCTACTTGTACAACTTTTGTAAATAAAGTATCTGACAACTCTGTAAGAGTTTCCATCTCTCCTTGTAGGTAATCTAATTCACCTGATTTGACATTGTCAATCGTGGCTGCTACCATACTGTGACATCTTATCTACCATTTACTATTTTACTGCCCAATTATTATTATTATTTTTTTTATCGTGTCGGGCATGGCCCTACACCCAGGGGGTGTGACACGGGTACTCGAGCTCTGACAAAGACTCATGACTACCTACATGAGCGGGCCTATATGATCCGGGAGATAACAAATGAAAATTTTCTAAGGAGTCCGGTGTCCTACACCAGCATCTCTACTTTTCTACCCAAACTCCGCCAGACCAGAATCTTCTGTCAGAGAAAGGGGTCCACGCGATGTTCATTCACGCTTTGTTCTTTGTAGCACTCTGTCTCGGTCAGGAACCGTAAAAACAGCTGCCATCCGTTGTGTCCGACCATCTCTTTGGCGGTGGGGCACGCTTCACATGTGGTAGATCTCCAACGTTGTGTGGCTCGTCGGCATTCCGCAAAATGCCACGGTCGCTTTTCCCGCCCGCATACGCAAGTAATTGTGGCATTCATATGTCTGAACCGTCTATGGCAGTCTGCGAAGTCTCCATGGCCAGTCCGCACAGCAATTAATCGGTGATATGCCCACCGTGGGAGGGCTAGTTCCGGGGGTCGTTTTCGGCGCATCTGGATGTCTAGATCCTCGTAGCGTTTTGGTTTCGATGCTCGCCACCAGCTATCAACTAGCTCTTGCTTGCGGATATTGATGTGGCGTCCGAGTGCTGCAAAAGTAAGAATGGGAACCCTATCCCTGTCGTTTATTCTAAGTGAGGTTGCCCATTCCGGAGATATCTCTGCTAACGCTGCTCTTGCCATTTCGTCGGCTTTTTCATTCCCCTCTATGCCGCTGTGTCCAGGGATCCATCGGATCTGCACACGACGGTGCTCGTCACTCAACTGCTTAAACCTCCGCACTGCTGTTAGTGAAGAGCTGGATTGTCCTTTTTCTAAAGCTCTGGACGCCTCCTGGTTGTCTAGTAGGATTTTGATCGGAGAATTCCTCTCAATTATGAGGGAAACCTCTAGTGCTTTGAGAGCTCCAAAGATTTCAGCATCGTAGACCTCACCACCCAAGAGAGGCCCCTTCCCGGTCGTTAACAGATGTCCATCTCTATAGATCGCGTATCCATACGCCGACTGGGCAGGTCCATTTGACGACCCATCCGAGTAGGCGCAAATTGTTCCAGGGGGTAACCTTTGGAGCCAGTCTTTTACCACCTCTGCCTCTGTTTTCTTGTCCTTCGCTGGGTGGTGTCTGCGCACAGAACCCTTTGTGACATAAGAAAGAGAGCCTGGTTCTTCCGTCTTTGGAATCGTTCGCATGCTCGTCTGTAGACGCGTATGATAACGTTCGTGGACTTCAATAGGGCGGCCTTTATGACCCACGTGTAAGCCTAAACGTTTGATTGATTCCGTAGTAGTCTCGTTTGCCCTGAATTGTAATGGGTGCCAATTGTCGAGTCTACGTATCCGTGCTGCTGAGCGAAGCTGCCTCTGTTGAAGTAGTATCTTTGCCGGAGGAATTCCAGCTTCTCTGTGTAGAACTGAGTTTGGCGTGGTGCGCCATGCCGGTAAGACTGCTCGAATTGCCTTGAGAATGGTTCGGTCTACGAGATTCGTGTGCCACCCAACTCCTGTGCTCACTTGCTTCTTGCTGTTCGCGTTTACCCGGGTAAGACCAGGCCACCAAGCCTCTACCCCGTAGGTCGCCGTACTAACTATGCATGCTTGCACTGCCCGTATCAAGGGGCCCGGTGCTGCGCCCCGTTGTACTTTGTTGATTTGTCGCAAGAAGTGTCCCAACTTTTGCGCCTTCCCGCAACACTGTTGTACGTGAACTTTGAATGACAGTTGCGAGTCTATCCACACCCCGAGCCAACGAATATGTGGAGAAGGTGATATCCTTTGTCCTTTAACATTGACGGATAGGTTTGAGGTGTCTATCTTCTTCCTCGGACCTCCGCCGATGACCAACAGCTCGGACTTTGAAGGGTCAAAATTGTTAGAAATCACAGAATCACAAAGTATAAATATATCCAGATATTTCGTATTTCATTCACTTAACTTCTTGATGAAGTCTATACCACGATACTTAAACTAATTGCAGTAGTAATAGATACAGCCACACCTACTTCATGCGAAACAATTGAATCGTAAACAGCATTCTGATGGCACGTTTCACCTTGAGCAACTAACCCATCTTTGTCGGGAACATCAAACACAAAACGGGGATTCTACTCCAAGACACAGTACGTTTCCATCTTCTAACACTCCTCCTGACCAACAAGATGGATGCCAGTAGTCGTCTGGTTCAGTCCAAAAATTCGGCGATGTAGATGTTCCGCTTTTGATCGAGCTAACGGCTTTGTAAGAACATCTGCTATCATATGATTTGTCGGGATATATTCGACTGCAATATCTCCGTTGGTAACACATTCTCTGGTGAAGTGGTATGCAACGTCAATATGCTTCGTCCTCGCAGAATTTGTACCTCTTGCCAGAGCGAGCGCACTCTGGTTGTCTGTAAAAGTTCTCAACCCATTATCATCAATAAGCTGGTCGGAAACGTGCAAATCTTTAAGAAACCGGGCGACCCAAATCGCATGTTTAGAGGCTTCAAATAGGGCAACATATTCAGCTTCCATTGTCGAGGTCGCCACCGATTTTTGTCTTTTTGATTGCCAACTCACTGGGCCTCCTCCAACCATCAGAATGTATCCACTGACTGACTTCCGAGAGGTGATATCTGATGCATAATCTGAATCAGAAAACAACTGCATTTTTAACGCCGATGAAAACTCGTCGGAAACAGGACCAAAGCTATAATTAATGCAGTAATTTTCAGTGCCCTTCAAATATCTGAAGACCCTACAAACACTGTTCCAATGACGTTGAACTGGTGATGAATTAAAACTAGCGAGCTGGGAAACAGCAAAAGAGATGTCTGGTCTCGTGCTATTAGATGCATATCTCAGACTTCCGATAGCGCTTAAGTAGGCAGAATCATCAGCTAATTCCTCATCCTGACCTGCAGGTAAAATACCGCTATATCCATCTAGAGGCGACGTGGATGTTTTTGCGTCACCAAGCCCGAAAGACTTGATTTTATCATTTATGTAGTGGGCTTGCGATATTTTTAGTGATCTTGTCGACCTGTCGCGAGTAATCTTCCATCCGATAATTGTATTGATCAACCCAAGGTCTTTGATCGGAAAATGCAATGCAAGGCTTTGCTTTATCTTCTCCACATCCCGAATAAGTTTCCCACATATAACCAAGTCATCCACATAGACACCAACAAGAATTTGCCTTCTAGGATGAATGTAAACACATTGGTCATTCATCGATCTTATAAGGCCAAGAGATATAAATTTTTCATGAATTTTATCGTACCATGCTTTTCCGGCCTGTTTCAAACCGTATAGGGCTTTATTTAGCTTGTCATATTTGATACTCGGTATTCCTTCAGGCGCTCTCATGAAAATTTCATCGGTCAGATCTCCCTCAAGATATGCTGTCTTCACATCTACCTGGTGAACTTCCCAATCAAGAAAGGCTGCGACCGCTAGTATAACTCTGAGCGAATCCATCTTCAGGGTAGGCGAATATGTGTCAAAATAATCAACGCCATAAATCTGACCAAAACCTTGGGCAACTAACCTCGCTTTGAACCTTCCATCAGACTTCACTGCGAATACCCACCGCGAACCAATCGGTCTCCTCCCACTAGGTACATGAGTGATGGGTGTAAATACTCCTTTCGCTTTAATTGAGTTGAGCTCCTCGTCCATCGCCAACTTCCAGCGCTCACTGTTAGTACCGCTGATAGCCTCCCTATATGATTTCGGAATTGAAAAGTCGCCGCCAACGTATAACGCATCAGGCCTTGGTTGCCACGCAGATCGAGGTAAGATTGGTTTACGAACATGCTCGCTCCTCCTAGGAAGCACTTGAGTGTTTTCTGTCAGTTCAGGATTGGGCTCTTGTGGTGGAGCTATGAATGGCTCGACTTCATCGACACCATTCTGTTCGTCTATAGCAGGACTTCGAGAGGTGGCGCTTGAGCTTGATGAATGAGAAATCGGTGACAATAAAATTGACAAAGAATCCATAGATGATGATTGTGGCTCGGAATCTGAATTTGAATCGCAGTCAGATTGATTATCATCTCCTTTATCAGGGCTACTGATTTCGGAGTCTTCATCGACTAGGACTTCTAGATCGTCAAATTGTTCAACGGTTGACTTGCTCCAATCCCAAAATTTTTCTTCCAAAAATCACACGTTTGCTGACACAATCACTTTGTCACGGCTAGATCTATTTGGCACATATACTTGGTACTGTGTTGAAGATCTGCAATAACCAACAAAGATTCCCTTCATGGACGTGCGAGAGAGCTTATACCTTTGCGGGTCCTTGTCGTCAATTAGTGCATAGCAAATACACCCCCAGACTTTCAGATGAGAGAGTACCGGCGTGACACCAGTCATAATTTCAAATGGCGTATGATTACTTGCAGACGAAGGCATTCGATTTCGCAAGTAACAAGCTGTTAAGACTGCAGCGTCCCAAAAATGGAGTGGAAGACCAGCATGCGACAACATACATCTTCCCATGGTAACCAATGTCCGATTTAATCTTTCAGCGACTCCATTTTGGTGCTGAGTGTATGGCGCGCTAACTTGTCGAACGATGCCCCTTGTAAGGTTTTGCCCTAAGAATACACATTTCTATTTATAACATTATGGCATTTCTATTTATACCATTATTTCATTTCTATTTATATTACTATGTCATTTCTATTTTTACTCATTGTAGTCATCTCATTTCTAGTTAATCATCTTGTAGCAGCTATTAATAGGCCGCGTATGTATTCTATTTACGTCTCTATGACAAGAGTAAGATAAGTCGAGGCGGCAACTACTGAAGGAAGGAAAGGCGTATATAAAGAGAAAGATTCTCAGTAGATAGCGCTCTTCACGCTTAGTTGTCACAAATATAACCATCAGAAAGTCTTTTGACATCCTTCAGACAAACCTTCAGGTTCCCTTTAGTAAACCCTTTAGTACCTCAATACTTTCCTCAGCACTTCCCACCGTCTCTTGAGACCTCTTTAGTACCTACCTTACTCAGTATCCTTCCCGTTACTCACTCGGTCGCCCATCATCCTGACATTACTAAGCGTCGAAATTACATGAGTTATAGAGTACCTGATTCACCAGATACTCTTTCTCATTCAACAGCAACCGACAACTCTTTTGTCAGTCTTTCAGGATCTGAAATGGCTGAGACAACAAGCAGCAACATGCAAGGCATCCAAGTCACCTCGAACCCGCAACTAGACCAAGATATTCCCATGCCTACAACTCAGATACCGACCTTAAATTTCCTTCCTCCGGAACTCTGGAGTACTCCATACCTCCTTCAGGTTCCTGGAGCCATGAATAACGCCTTGTTAGTTGACTCCGCGCGAGTAGCAGCTCTATTCGATGCTCAAAAACCACTCTCACCTCCTTCTCACATTCCTTACTCTACACCTTTGATGAGACTCACTGCCCCTCCGATCACCCTATACGATGGATCCCCGAGCAATCTACGCTCCTTCTGTTCGCAACTTGTCAATCAGTTACAAGATCAAAACCATTCTTTCCCGGACGAAATCTCCAAGGTTCGCTATGCCTACCAATGTCTGGGGCCAGGAGCTCTGAGGAAGATGAGGTCCCAATTCAGGTGTCTCGAAGATCCAGCAGTTAAGCCAGAAATAACAACTCTATCCGAATTCCTGACGGCGCTCAAGCGAGAATGTAATGACCCCGGCCGAGAAGGTAAGGCCACCCGCGCTGTGGAAAAAATGAAGCAAGGAAATATGAGATTTCATGATTTTATAACCTTGTTTCACGATAACATGGTTGACTCCACCTACGCCAATGTGGACAAGATCACCTGGAAGAAGATGTTGGAGCTACGGCTTTCTGAGAAACTTTCGGAGATTCTACTGTCTGCTTCAGATGCTCCAGAAAATTATGACGATTTCGTGGCTTACCTAAGGGCTAAAGATGCTCGTGTCCATGAGTTCAGGACCGCCTTCCCAAGCGCGCCAACCCACCAGCCAAGCCCAACCTTTTCACCCGCCTCAGTCTATAAAGCGCCGAGTACACCCCTGACGACGCCATGGAGGTCTCCCAACCCTGAGCTTACCGTCTCTCAAGGAGGATCGGCAATGGATCTTGACACAATATCAAGACAAAAAGGCACCGACGGACGCCTTACTCCACAAGCCAAGGATGCACGTCGAGCTTTAGGTCGATGTGTTTGGTGCAATAAACCAGGACATATAGCAAAAAACTGCCCATTAGGCTCCCGCACTATTGCGTCCGCTGCAATAATTGAAATGCCTGATCAAGTAGAGCAATTAAAAGACCAACTCCAGCAGTAAGTCGCCTGTTGGAGTCGTTATCAGTAGGACAAGTGAGTTCAGAGGACGTCTCAAGTTCACGTCACATGTATATAAACGCAAAAATATATGATATACCTCTAATTGCTCTTGTTGACACTGGCGCTTCCGGAAATGCTTTCATTTCAAAATCCCTCTGTGAAACTCTTAACCTAAACCCACATAAACTCTTGCGCCCTATTAATCTCTTTGGATTTGATGGAAAGCAAGGAGCTCAAATAACCCACAAAGTATCTTTCCCACTATACCTAAGCAGACATGCCGAAATCACGACCGCCTATGTGATATCTCAATGTAAACAAGATTTAGTCTTGGGCCTTCCTTGGATAGAAGAACACGCGCCATATATAGACTGGAAGGAGAATACCCTTACTTTCGGTGAAAACTGTTTAGGAAAAGCTTGTTGCAAGTTTGAAACTACCATACCTTATTTCAATTCTGGAGCCTCAAACTCTGTTTTAGCAAATCGTATTGCTCAGAGTCATCATCAACCCCCTTTTTATCAAAAACCAAAGATTGTCCCAGCACCCACCTTCGCAATGATGGCCCATCAGCTGGAAAATTTTAACTTTGCCCTTAGCCTCCATGACCTCGATCTTTTATCTAAAGACACCACGGAGCAATCTCTCGATACTCCTATGGACAGAATCCCCAAGTTGCGAAAAAAATATGCAAACCCTAAAGAACACTTACCTTCCCACTATCATGAATTTCTCGATGTATTCAATCGTGACCAGGCGAATCAACTACCGCCTCATCGCCCCTGGGATCACTCCATTGATCTACAGCCTAACGAACATCCCCCAGCGTCGCGACCCTACTCAATGAATCTGCGTGAGCTCAGAGCTCTCCGAGACTACCTTCATCAAGAACTTGACAAGGGATTTATCCGCGTTTCTCGTTCTCCCGCTGCAGCCCCAGTACTTTTCGTTAAAAAGCCTAATGGCGATCTCCGATTTTGCATCGATTATAGGGGACTGAATGCAATCACAATCAAGAATAGACACTCGTTACCATTAATAACGGAAACTCTTAGCCAGCTCTCTCACGCCAAATATTACACGAAGCTAGATATAATATCAGCTTTCAATAAACTCCGTATTAAAGAAGGGGATGAATGGAAAGCCGCCTTCACCTGTCGATACGGACTTTTTGAACCAGTCGTACTACCATTCGGGCTTTGCAATGGGCCCGCCTCATTCCAAGCCTACATAAATCATGCTTTAAGGGGTCTCCTTGACAATTTTTGCACTGCGTATATGGATGATATTTTAATTTACTCAGAAAACTTAGTGGACCATAGAAAACATGTCAAAATTGTCCTACAGCGTCTCCGAGAGCATGGGCTACAGGTCGATATCGAAAAATGTAACTTCGAGACCACAGAAGTTACCTACCTGGGTCTCATTGTTTCAACTGAAGGTATACGTATGGACCCCAATAAAGTTGCCTGCGTACAAGAATGGCCAACTCCTCGCTGTGTCCGGGACATACAAGGTTTTTTAGGTTTTGCAAACTTTTATCGCAGATTTATTCCAGAATTTTCAAGACTAGCAGCACCTCTCACTAATTTGACGAAAAAGAACGTTCCATTTGCCTGGAATGAGACTTGTGAATCATCTTTCCTTAAGATTAAGCGATCTTTCAAAGACGGAACCATGCTCGCTCACTTTGACCCCACACTTCAGACCATTCTAGAAACCGACGCTTCAGATTTCGTGACAGCGGCAGTACTTTCTCAGTATGACAAGGCAGGAATTCTCCGACCAGTTGCCTTTATGTCCAAGAAAATGATTCCAGCCGAGTGCAACTACGAGACTTTTGACAAGGAATTGTTGGCTATTGTAAATGCTTTTGAAACTTGGACCGCCGAACTTGGATCGGTGGAAATGCCGACTTTAATTCTCACAGATCACAAAAATCTTGAACATTTCACTACCACCAAGAAGTTAAATAGAAGGCAAGCACGCTGGAACGAGCTGCTGGCCGATTTTGACTTCAAAATAGTCTTCCGACCAGGGAAACACGGAGGAAAGCCGGATGCCTTGACTCGAATTCATTCTGATCGACCCACAGAAAGCTCCGACAAACGAAACCAACACCAATATCAAACCTTAATAAAACCTCACCAAACCCTTCGATGTGGTAGTGTATCCGAAAGTAGTAATACATTATGCGTATCATTAGATAACTGGGATAAGCATTGTAAAGAAGACAAATACTGCCAGGAAATACGATCAGCTCTGGAAAATCCAAGAAAAACACGACCAGACCTCGAGCTTTCAAATTGCACACTCACCAAACATTCTTTCACTCTACATGGAAAAGAATATATACCCGAAATACTTCGTGAAGTTATCTTAAAACAGCTTCATGAATCTCCTCTGTACGGACACCGTGGAGCAGCTGCGCTTTATTTTATGGTAAGCCGTCAATATTGGTGGCCTGGATGCCATAAAGACGTAACAAAATATGCCCGAGGTTGTGAAAGTTGCCAGAAGAACAATCCTTCTAGCCAAAAACCCTATGGATTTCTTAAACCACTCCCAGCCTCACAAGCATCATTCCGTCATCTCACTCTTGATTTTGTCGGACCTCTACCAACATGCAAAGTTCGTGACTTTTCGTACCGCTATATCCTTCAAGTAGTAGACCGACTCACTAAACGAGTCTGGATCATTCCGACAGAACGGCCCACTGCCCAGGACACAGCAGAAGCCTTCATCACGAACGTCGTTCGTTTTGCTGGTCTTCCAGACTCCCTTGTCTCAGACCAAGGCCGGGCCTTTATAGATAAAACTTGGAAAGAAATTTGTTCTCGGCTTAGAATAACCCACAAACTCTCAACATCTTATCATCCTGAAACAGACGGACAAACAGAGAGGGCTAATAAAACGCTTGAAGTATATTTGCGCCATTATGTTAATTATCACCAGGATGATTGGGTTAAATACCTACCGCTGGCGGAATTTTGTTGCAACAATCACGTAAATACATCGACAGGAGTATCGCCATTTTTCGCTAGTTTCGGACATCATCCCCGGATGAACTTTATTCCAGAGTCCGAAAATGCCGAGCCTCGTGACACCCCAGAATTTGTCAAACGCATGGAGAGCCTAGTTAAACATTGCACGGAACAAATAACACTCGCACAAGCCTATCAATCGACATACGCAAACGAAAGACGCCTCCCAGCACCCAGATATAAGGTTGGAGATATGGTTTACTTATCCTTAAAAAATTTGGCTCTAGCAAGACCGTCTAAAAAACTTGATAACGTTCGCGCAGGCCCATGGCAGATCACGGCTATGAAGACACCTCTTGTCGCAAAGCTCGATTTACCTTTTCAGTTCAGAATCGACAATAATTTTCATGTTAGCCTACTTCGTCCTGCTTACATTGGATACCCATCCCAACATTTGGAGTCTCCAGAACCACTTGAAATAGCTCCATCTGGTCACGAAGTTCACGAAGTGGAAGCAATACTGGATTCCCGGATTCGTCGAAATAAAGTACAATACCTAGTGCGATGGACAGGCACGAACGATACCACATGGGAACCCTATGAGCATCTGGATAATTGTCGAGAATCTCTAAAAGATTTCCATAATGCATACCCAGAAGCACCTCGCTCGGAGGACCTCGCGTCCTGAAAAAAAGGGGGGGTAATGTAAGGTTTTGCCCTAAGAATACACATTTCTATTTATAACATTATGGCATTTCTATTTATACCATTATTTCATTTCTATTTATATTACTATGTCATTTCTATTTTTACTCATTGTAGTCATCTCATTTCTAGTTAATCATCTTGTAGCAGCTATTAATAGGCCGCGTATGTATTCTATTTACGTCTCTATGACAAGAGTAAGATAAGTCGAGGCGGCAACTACTGAAGCAAGGAAAGGCGTATATAAAGAGAAAGATTCTCAGTAGATAGCGCTCTTCACGCTTAGTTGTCACAAATATAACCATCAGAAAGTCTTTTGACATCCTTCAGACAAACCTTCAGGTTCCCTTTAGTAAACCCTTTAGTACCTCAATACTTTCCTCAGCACTTCCCACCGTCTCTTGAGACCTCTTTAGTACCTACCTTACTCAGTATCCTTCCCGTTACTCACTCGGTCGCCCATCATCCTGACACCCCTGTACTTGATGGACTTATATTCGGCTCCCCCGTCGCAGCGGATGGCTTTCACCTTGCACCCTGACTGTAGTTCCTTCTCTTCTTTATACTGCTGAAATTTTTCAGGAACTTCCCTTGAGTTCTTGAGAAGATAAACCTCAGTCTCACGTGAGATATCGTCGGCAAAAGTCACAAAGTATTGACTTCCAAAAATTCCTGGGATCCGGCATTTCCCCCATATATCAGTATGTATAACTTGAAGCAATTTTGTCGCTCTTGAGGTAGGACCTTTATTTATCTTCTCGACTTGTTTACATGAATTGCAAACATCACAATTTTTCAAAATCGCAGTGTCGATATAGAAATTCGATAAATCTTTTGCTCTTACGATCTTTAATTGAGAGGCATCGAATTTTCGAATGATTTGCGGCCCGACATGACCTAGGCGATAATGTAGGAGCTCTGTTGCACTTTTCCTCGCAGATTCAGAAAATAAAACCTCCGAAGTGTCTTTTGCTGAAGTGAGTAGTGAATTTTTCGACACATTAAGACAAAATAATCCATCTTCCATACAGGCTGTTGCAATGATCGATCCTTGAGAATAAATCCCGAGACCCTTCGAATTAGATCTTATATTGAGTCCCTTGGAGATTAGTTGCGATCCAGAAATTAGATTCCTAGAGCAGTTCGGTAAGTACCAAACATCATTTATTTCAATCGTTTTCCTCCGACTAGCATCCTTAAGATCAAGTACCTCGAATCTCACAGCTCCGATGCCAGAGACAGACTCAAGATGACCCGAAGCCGTTCGAACCGACTTGTTAAAAGGAGATATGGAGATAAATAACGATTTATCATGGAACATATGATGAGTAGCTCCCGTATCGAGCACAATATCGTTGTTCTTCCGTGAAATGTCAGATGAGAGAGCATGTTCTTCTATTATCCAAAGGCCATCTTCAGTGAGAGTCTCGGATTCTTTCGATTTTCTTTTATTCTCATACTTTTCTCTTATCTTCCTTGTCTTTGCTGCTTTCTCTGGATTTTTAGCGGCCCACTTCGTACCATCTGGGGTATCAAGCCACAAGAAACAAGAATCACGAGTATGATTTTTTTGTTTGCAATGGGCGCAAGACTTCTTCTTGTTCGGCGGGAATTTCTTCTTGCCATCGCTTTCTTTGACAAGAGCAGCGAAAGGTTCCGGATGAGCTAACTTATAACCTGATTGAGAAGTCCTCAAATGGTTGACGGTCGCATCAAAAGATATGTTTGGATCATTTCTCAGGAAAGTAACCGTGCCGCCTTAATATCCATTGTAGTGACTGTCGAAATGACTCAACAGGCGATTTTTCTTGACAGAATCAGAAGGGCGTTGGGACCGATCAAGGGCAGCGATGCGAGATTGTCGTTGAGTAAGTTCGTTCGCTAACTTGTCAACGTCTGTACCTTCTTCCATTGAAAGATTCCAGAATTCTTCAAGTAAAGAGTTGATTGTTGCTTCATTTTGTGGACGATAATAAGTTCGAAGAGTATCCCACATATCTTTTGACGTCGTCTTCTCTTCAATCAGGTAATAGATTTCTTCTGGGACTAATTGAAGTATGGCTGTCATTATATTACTATCATTTATGAGATTGGTGCGATCGAGCTTTGAATCTTTCTCTTTGGGATTCGAAAGGGGAGAAAGTCCTGGTAAATTTTCCAGAATATTGTTCTCTCTTTCTAAACCGACCAGACATCTTTCGAATAGTGAGCTCCATCTACCATATGTAGACTTATCGAGCTTAGGGGCACGTCCAAGACTTTTGAGGATTTGCGAAGTGGACATATTGATGTCGAGTGAAAATACTGAAATCTTAAATCGAGAAGGAGAAGTACTACCTCGAATAGAAAATGATCTGAATGGGTTCTTGAGGAAGGAGAGGGGCTTTCTCAAAACAAAGATTCTGAAAATGAATAAGATTGTAACTCAGTCTGGAGATTTGGTCTCATAATCTGTTAGAAATCACAGAATCACAAAGTATAAATATATCCAGATATTTCGTATTTCATTCACTTAACTTCTTGATGAAGTCTATACCACGATACTTAAACTAATTGCAGTAGTAATAGATACAGCCACACCTACTTCATGCGAAACAATTGAATCGTAAACAGCATTCTGATGGCACGTTTCACCTTGAGCAACTAACCCATCTTTGTCGGGAACATCAAACACAAAACGGGGATTCTACTCCAAGACACAGTACGTTTCCATCTTCTAACAAAAATCGATCTTGTTTTCCGCTGCCAGCACTACTAGTCTATCAATTTCTTCCTGAGCTGCTGCGATTGCTTCTTGAGGGTTCTTGCCTGCTCGGACGACAGCAATATCGTCAGCATAGCCGAACCTGATGTTTGGACTGCCCCTTGGATAAGGATCGAGATGTATAGTAAGAAGAGAAGAGGGGAGAGGGGCGATCCCTGAGGAACACCGCACTCTACCGTTTTGTCGTCCGTCACACCATCCTTGTATCTTATTCGTACCCTTCGTTGCTCCAGGAAAGATTCAATCCAGCGGCAAATAGAGACCGGCCAACCCTGTTCCCTCATCTGCCGGAGTAAACGCTTGTGCAAGACTCCGTGTTTTACTAGGTATATGACATGAGGAACATACTCTTGCGCTTGAGGCAGCTAATTTCTATGACTAGAAGTATAAATGAGGTTGAGGATTTGATGTATGATAGAAGATAATGATGTATATAGATGATGAAAAATATTTACAATGTGGCAGACTTCAGCCTATTTATACCAAGAATATGTCTGTGTGTGACCAGATCAAATACAGCAAACACAGATATTCTTTGTGTGCCGAACATCGCTTAACTTATCCAAACACTCCAGCCCGACTGCAGCCGCATCGGCTCTTCCGTGACCCCAGCGTACTCTGCTGTGTACCGCTCCGTCTAAGCTCCTGCTGCCGGAACGAGCACGTTCACCGAAGCTCGGCATAACACTCCGTCGAATGCTCCTTGCACGTCGAGCGTTACCATGGCTGTCACTTTGCCGTTTCTCATCGCTGCCTCTGCATCGTGAACGACGCAGGAGACTAGGTCTACGGCTGAACGTCCAGGGAGAGCACCAAAAAGTTGCTGCGGGACTATTCGATGTTCGATTGCCAGTCGGGCCATCTTTTTGGCTACTAATCTTTTGAGACCTTTTGCTAGACTTGAAAGTAGTGAGATTGGTCGCCATCCTTTAGTAGTGGATAGGTCTCGGCCTGGTTTTGGGATCATTACAACTTCCGCCAATTTGAACAGAATATTTTTTACTGCCCTAGTGTGTAAACAACCATACTAATCCTTTGCCAATCCAATCCCCAGCATGGAAAGTAACCCCTGAAACCCAGAAGGGACCGGTATTCTACAAAATTACCCTCAATCTTCTGCTTCACAGTTAAATAGGTTTAATGACCAAGATGCCTCTTTTACTCAAAAACACCCACTTCTTTGCTTTGTCCCTAACCCCAACCTTTTCATCCAAGCTATGCAGAATGGCATTCCAGGTAACAACGCTGTGATACTTAGCGAAGAGATCATGAAATTGGCGACTGCATATGTGCAACTCGAAGGTGAATTTTTCAATTTTAAAAATAATTATGACACACTTCTCGAAAACAATCAGGAGCTTCTGGACACCAACACAAAATTCCAAAAACAGAAAAAAGCTGCCGGGCCAATTAGCTCGCAGCTGCAACAAGTTGCCAATCTCCAGCAACATGTTGCGAATTGGAAACTAACATCAAGTGATGTATCTGAGGTAAAAGGGCATGCAGGCGGATCACTCGCCTAATTCCAAAAGCGATAGGAAGATCACTTACCAGGACCGTGTAATGCCAGATCAATCAAGCCGTATTATTATGGCTGGATCACTTACGACTAAATAGACATGTATTTAATGAGATGTTAGAATGTAGTTAGTTGGAATAAGGTCATATTTTATATTTATCAAGTATATTTCATTTTCAACACAACAAATTATCACTCTTCAACAGCAAAGCACCACTCTTCAACAGCAAAACGCCTCGCTACAGCAGCAATATCAGAATAATTCTCTTATTTCACATCGATCAGCTGAGCATCCCGACCCAAAAGTTTTCTACGCAAACGACACAGCGTCACGGAGAGAGCTGCCTCTATTCATACGAAAAATCAATATGAAATTCATCGCGAAGAAGGACTGGTACCCAGATGAGCAGAACAAGATGCTCTATCTGGTCTCTCGTCTTGATGGCAAAGCCTACTTCACTATTTCCTACGGTATTAATAGAGATGGCTCAATAAAATTCACCTCAAGCGAAGCCATTCTGGTTCTTCTGGAGCAAGCCTTTGCCGACGCTGACGAATGCAACGCGGCTCGGCGAGAAATCCTTACTATCAAAAAAGGCCTAAAAGACACATCGACCCACATTTCCGACTGGTTTGATGTGGTGCAAAATACTGGACTAGCAGACGATGCTCTAATCAACCATCTTTATGATTCACTGCATTCAGCAATAATATCACACATCCAGAATCGTGTGATGCTGCGCCAGCCCCTTTCCAGTAGATCTGACATCATGTCTTGTCGAAGTTCGACATATTGATGCAGTTCTTCGCTCGGCTAATCCAGGGTATACCAAAGAGAAATCAAATACTAGCATTCAAAATTCTCTTAGTCTCCCTGTTTCTAATGCTACCGCCACTTCGAACAATTTTGCTGGAGATCCAATGGATCTGATCGCATTAAATCTCAGCCGTAATTTTACCTGGACTCCAGAAGACGCCGCCAATCACCGTGTTCCCCGAAATGAAGCAGAGAAGTGCGCTAAGCGTGCGTACTGCTTCGAAAAAAGGGTTTGCAGCTGGTGCTATGACCCAGGACATCGAGCTCGAATTTGCGCTGAAGCAAGATGGAATAAAGGTGAAACTAGATCAGCAGACAATAAGACCATTATCAAGGAGGAAAAAACATAGTCTCTGATCAAAGTCGCGATCAGAAACTCACCCAGAGTGAAAGAGTCAAAAAATTATGTATCCATAACGAGGCAGTATCACAAAGATTGTCTTTATCAACTCCACATAACGATCATCTTCTTCTCCCTTGTATTAAAAACACAGATAGAATTAGATTTCAAGCACAAGCTTTTCTTGATTGTGTTGAAAAATAAGGATGCGGATATAATTCCTGGAGGCAAGGACTTCTCGTGGAATGTTTGTCACAACAACTTTTGGGTCCTCGACAATGCTAATATTTTAACTTAATATTCTGACTTCATCTTCTTTAGTATCTAAAGGATGTACAATATATGAGTATACAAATCTCAAAGTGATTCCAATAATAATCACAGACAAAACAAGAAGCCCACTCATTCTATACATGAAACTTCAGTACCTAGTCAGAACACCCAACGTCGCAGACATAAGACAACCATCCCTATAATTACCATAATGTTCGAACAAGATGTAAATGACTTATCCGATCTTGATGTTCCATATTTGAAACTTTCAGGCTCAGATTCCAACAGATTGTGGTGCTACCGATGACCTTTATGACTTTAACTCTGCGCAACGGCACGGTATCTCAATAGATCTTCTTCTACAACCCCGTCGACTTTATCTCGTGGACGGTAGACTAACGGCACAAATCACCCACACTACAAATCTTAATCTTAACATTCTTGGCCATAAAGAAACTGTAACCTTCTTCCTGACAAATCTTGGCAAGTATGAGATAATCCTGGGTTATAAGTGGCTAAAGAAACATAACCTCTCTATTAATTGGTTAGAGGACAATATCTGTTTTAACTCCGATCATTGCAAAGAAAATTGCCTCCCTGCCCAACTCACCCGTATCACTGTCCCAAGTTATAAGAAAAAAATCCCTAGCTCAGGATTAAATTCCCCAAAAACTCCTGTTAACAGCCGCCCAAAAAAAATAGGAGCAACAGCCTTCCGGACTCTGTCCAAGAAAAAAGATATTGAAATTTTTTCTGTATCTCTATTTGGAGTAGTCAAAAGACTTGAGGAAGTTGGTATTAAACCGGATTTATCACCTTCAACTGCTTCGTTAACTCCTTCCCATAATAGCCTTACTCCCATCCAAAAAATATATCAAGAGATATACCCTCGGACTAAATCTTCTAATAATAGAATGCAATCGTGTTCAGCGGCGAACGAGATGCACTTAGCAGGTTTTTCCCTCGAAGATATTCAAATTGCCTTGCAAACCAAAGACCGGACCGACCCCTCCCAAAACTCCCTATACACTATCATCATCACCTGCCTGTTTTTGATCATAAGGGAGCCGATACTCTCCCTCCTCACCGAGACTGCGATCACAAAATAGAAATGAAGCCGGGTACTACACTCCCATATGGGCCTCTCTACAACATGTCCGTCGAAGAGCTCCAGGTGTTACGTAAGTATCTCAATAAACAACTGAAAAAAGGATTTATCCGGGCTAGCAAATCGCCAGCAGCGGCGCCCGTTCTTTTTGCCAAAAAACCCGGCGGAGGATTACGGTTTTGTGTCGACTATTGCGGACTAAATGCTATTACCGTAAAGAATCGATACTTCCTTCCATTGTCACAAGAAACTCTTGCCAAGCTCAGCAACGCTAAATACTACACTAAGCAAGATATTATCCCTGCGTTTAATCATATTCGAATTGCAGACGGTCAAGAATAGATGACGGAATTCAACACACGATATGGCTTGTCTGAGACGTTAGTAATGCCGTTTGGTCTATCCAACGCTCCTGCCACTTTCCGAGCACGGATCAACGAAATCCTTCGACTATTCCTCGATATATTCTCTACCGCATACATCGATGACATTCTAATCTACTTTGATGACCTCATCCCACACAGAAACCACGTTAACAAAGTACTTGAAGAATTACGAAAAGCTGGCCTCCATTGCGATATCAAGAAATACGAGTTTGAAGTCCAAGAAGTTGAATACCCTGGCATGATCATATTTACGACAGGTGTCAAAATGGACCCTCGGAAAATCCAATGTATCGTCGACTGGAGGCCCCCATCTTGTCTAAAATACGTACAAGGATTTTTAGGTTTCGCAAATTTCTATCGTCAATTCATTAAATTTTTTCCAAAATTGTTAAGCCCCTTGTTGCCTTAACTCGAAAAGATGTGAAGTTTATCTGGTTTGGTGCTTGCCAGAAATCTTTTGAATCTCTCCAAAAATCCTTAATCACAGCACCAGTATTACGGCATTTTGTTGTGCTGGGCATTGGTGGGCATGGTTTACCTGGCAGTGTGATAAGTTGGGTCTGGACTTAAGCGAGGACATTGAGGTATAAATAGGAAGAGATTTCCCACAATTTAAAATGTAGATATTAATCATAATTATTCTACCAATACATTTACATCATTTAAACTAGAATCACCGTCAAGTACTCCAACGCATATGTGTATTCCCCAATCAGACACCTGGTAAAACAAATTTTGATATTTACAAGGAGATCTTTGTTGAAGCAGACTCCTCCGATTTTGTCTCTGCAGGAGTATTATCACAGAAAGATGATGATGGGGAATTCCACCCTGTCGCTTTCATGTCAAAGAAACTTGAAAATGCGGAATTTAATTTTGAGATATACGATGAAGAACTTTTGGCTATTGTCTGATGCTTTGAGAGTTGGAGAGCTGAACTTCAAGGGTCCTCTTACCCTATCACTGTCCTCACGGATCATCGCAACCCAGAGTGCTTCATGATGACAAAAGAACTTTCTCGCCGCCAGGCTCGCTGGAGTGAGTTCCTTTGATAGTTTGACTTTTTATCAAGGCTAGACCGGGCAAGGATAATATCAAGGCCGACTCACTTACCCGACGATCTCAAGACCTCCCAAAAGACAACTCTGATCCTCGAGCATTACACCAAGATCAAACTCTCCTCCTTGCGCACAAGCTTCATGAATCAGTAATTCAAGATCTAACTAGCAACGGAAATTCCATGAACCCAATTCAGCACGCACCTTTTCAACTTTCTCCAGCCATCCTCTCTGATTCTCAAGAAGAGCCCCTGGACTAAAAGATCGCCCGACTACTTGACCAAGGCTATAATGATAAAAAAGATGAGTGGCTGGTAAAGGTATTTAGAGAGCTGACAAAATCTGAAGGAATCCCGCACTCAGAAGAGATTTCACTATCAGAGTGCGAACTTCGTGACGGCCGCCTCTATTTTCGCGATAGGTTATACGTTTCGAACAACGAACTCAGACTCCTTCTTATATGGAACACTCATGATGGTTGTGAAAAGGGCCATCCAGGAAAGAACTCATTGTATCAAGCAGTATCAGACCGCTACTGGTGGCCTAATCTCCCCCAACAAATAGACCAGTTTGTTAGAACCTGCCATAATTGCATCCGTAATAAGATTTCTCGACTCAGATACTAAGGAGCTTTGAAACCCCTTCCTCTACCAATACAGCGCTGGCGTGAAATTTCAGTAGTCTTTGTGGGCCCTCTTGCCGAATTCGATAATTTCAACTGCATTATGGTGGTTACAGATCGTCTGACTAAGGAACTGTTGTAAAGAATGGATACAATGACTGAGAGGCAATGTTGCTGTTGACTTGAAGATGAAAAGAAGAAGAGTAAACTTGACTTGGAGAGAAGAGAGAGAAGTACGAACGTTGGGGTTTGTACTTATCGAGATGAGAGAAAATGAGTCTTTCTTGTGTTGTTCAATTAAAGATGTATTATATTAAAAGAGATAGATATATATTACTATACATGGACAGATAGAAATTATATATTAGTGTGCGTCCGTGCACTGATAACCGAAGATTAGTCATGCTGATGTGTCATAATATCCTTCCATGATTATGATTCATAGCGCAAGTGTCCATTTGTATGGAGTACTAGACTAGATGCAGTCATGTACCGCTTCTATTTCAACAGGAACGACACTACACACCCTGTCACACAAAAATGAAAGCAAAAGAGCTTGCAAAACTATTTGTCCATGACATTTAGCGACTTCACGGCTTATGTGACTCCATAGTATCCGATCGAGGACCACTATTTGTTACGGAATTCTGGAAAGCTGTTTGCTATTGTCTACAAATTAATATGCCACTTTCTACGGCCCATCATCCAGAGATAGACGGCCAAATAGAGAGCGCTAATGCATTTATGGAATAATATCTTAGGCAGTATATAAAATACTCGCAGAAAGATGTTTACGAATCGCTACCCATGGCTGAGTTCGCGGCCAACAATACCGTTAATTAATCTACTGTGAAGGGCAGTGCGGTCTCGCTGTCGCGGAATACGGTGCCACAAACTATGTATATTTATCTACAAAGATTCAAGATATATAAAGGAAGGGGGAGTGCACTTTATAAACAAAACTCGTGACGCGGTCCCTGATGTTACCCCACCAACCTATAGCCACAACACAACCACTAGCCACAGCATAACCAGGGCGCAGCCCGTGACATTATCCCCTCTTTCTCTCGTTAGATTTGCCTATATTTGATTTTTTTTTCTTTATTTTTGTAACTCCAGGACCTTGCCTAGAATCTTCTTCTTCTCCTACTCCACCGCCTAAACCAAAGCAAGCCTCGAATTTGTCCAGGGCCTCTGTCTCCTCCATGTTACTGCGGTCTTCCTAATTTGGTTCTATAAAATTTTTTCACTTCACTAACACCCGGCGGACTGATCTTTTTCCTCGTTGTACTCGCTCTGCTCGCAGAATTCTTTCGACAAAATGTTCTGGAGCTTGTTTTTGAACACTTTCGTCCAAAACCTCAGGGATAACCGGAGGGGGTTGCTCATCATCTTTTGACTGGGAAGGAAGAGGATCTTCGTTAGCTTTTCTGAGCAATTGGACATGAAATCTTGGCCAGATTTGTGAGGGTACATCCAATTCGACAACATGTGACGAAATGATTTTGGTAATACTGTACTTAGCGTTGACCCATGCCAGTTTCTTCTTTAGCTGGGGCGTGTGAATATTCTTGAGGTTCAGCCATACTTTATCCCCAACGCGGAAAATCGGGGAAGGATTTCTAGCTCTATTTGCCTGCTCTTCCATTCGCTGCTGAGCTGCCGCCATTGCAGCCGCCGCGTATTCTTGTGCCTCCCGAATCCGGTTGACGAAAATTTCCGCCCGTTTTGCTGGCGCTGAACGATCTTCTTTACATAATTTATTATACTGTTGCACTGGTTCAACATGATAGCCATGCTCTATAAAAAAGGGGCTCAAACCTGTGCTTGAGCTATCTCTGTTGTTAATCGCCAACTGGGCCGAAGGAAGTAGACTTGGCCACTCATACTGTGCAAAAGATATAAATGCCCGTAGGTAGGCTAATACTTCTTGATTCATACGATCTGTCGCTCCATCCGTTTCTGGATGGAATGATGTTGATAGCCGCTGTTCAATATTTGTCAATTGACATACGCGTCTCCAGAAATCCCCAACCCAATTGGACCCTCTGTCTGAAGTTATTGCGTGAGGAAAGTCGTGGAATCTATAATGGCAATTTATAAATCGCTTTGCACAATCTTCGGCATTCATGGACTCCATTGCTTCTAGCGTAACACTTTTTAACAATCGGTCTGTAATGACCATTAGATAGCGTGGGTCGCCTCTTTTTTTTTGATGGCAAATCAGTCATGAAGTCGACAGATAATTCACTATGAAATCTATTCGGAATTGGCAGAGGAAGTAGAAATCCCTGTCTTTTAGAGCGCCATACATGAGAACGGCCGCATACATCACAATTCTGACAGAATTTCCTAACCATTGTGCTCATCCCGGCCAAAAAATACGATCTAGATAAAATCGCCAACGTATTATTACGTCCAGGATGTCCCGTGACGTGTGAATCATGTGTCTTTTGTATTAACGCCGTCTGAAGCGGCTCCCTGTTTGGTATCCACAACCTCTTCCTGAAGCATAGAGCACCCCTTGGATCTAATTCACATTCTGCCAGCGATACCTTAATTCCCAGGCCAGGTGGCAAGGCTCTTTCGTTTTTCCACATGGCTTTGTATAACTCCTCAAACATTGAAGCAGCGTTTGCTTTACCTTCGTTCCATAGATCCTGGAGGACTTCTTCCAAAAATAATTGTTTTCCCTCTGGAATCTTTTGCGCTATCTCAGGATTGGCAGACGAAACAAGAACTATAGGGGCTAGCAGTGTTGCCTCTTCGGGCTTTTCTTTGTTCAACCATTCTTTCCTTAGCAGCTGAAACTCTCGTTCTTTGAGGCGAGGGTCGTCGGGGTTCTTTGGAAGATCCTGTGCGCGACGTGATAGCGCATCCGGACGCGCCGCCTGTTTGCCTGCTCTGAATTTGATTTTAAAATTGAACTGAGATAACGATTGAGCCCACCTTACTTGTCTTTCCGACAATTTTCGAGCAGTCATGAAAAATTCCAAATTTTTATGATCTGTTAGAATAATGAACGGCTCGTGGAGACCTATAAGCTCACCTCTCCACTCTTCTAGACTACGAACAATACTCAGAAGTTCCTTGTCGTGTATATCATAATTACACTCAGTGGGGGTTAGCTTTTTGAATGGTATGCTACGGGCCTTAGAGATCCTTCTTCACTATACTGGGACAAGCACGCTCCAGTGGCCCATCCTGATGAATCCGTTTCTAGGACTGTAAGTTTATTTTCATCCCACATGGCCAACACCGGTGCGTTACTGAATCGACGCTTTAATTCTTCGAAAGCTTTCTGATGTTCGGCCGACCAATTAAATAGAGTTCCTCTCCTCGTCAAATCGTGGAGTGGAGCCGACAACTGAGCAAAGTTTTCGATAAAGTTTCGATAAAAGTTACACAACCCTAGGAAACTTCTTATTCCTTTGATATTGATAGGTCATTCCCACTCAGTTATTGCACGCACTTTTTCTGGGTCAGGCTTTATGCCTTCTGTTACACATATTATAAACCCCAGGTACTTAATTTCTTTCTTTGCAAATTCGCATTTCTTTGGATCCAGCTTGAGTCCAGCCTCAGCAAGTCGTGAGACCACTTGGTTGACTTTTATCCAATGGTCTGCCAAGTCACCATTAGAGAAGATTACGACATCATCTAAGTACGTCGCGCAGGTATCCCCCAAGAGGCCTCCTAACACTTTGTTAATCCAACGTTGAAAAGCTGCTGGTGCCCCTGCCAGACCAAATGGCGTAACTAGCCACTCAGATGCCCCAAAACGCGTGCGAAACGCCGTTTTGTATTCGTCTCCCTGGGCAATACGAAGCCTATGGAACGCTGCGCGTACGTCTACTTTAGAAAGCCAAGTTGCCTGAGCCATCATTCTCAAGGTCTCTCTTATTAATGGAAGAGGGTATCTGTCACGTTCTGTTACAGCGTTGAGAGCCCGGTAATCGACACAAAATCTTAGCCCTCCCCCTTGCTTTCTTATGAACAAGACTGGTGCGCCCCCGGGGGAGCTGCTGGCACGGATCCAGTTTTTATCCAAGAGCTCGGTTAGGGTTTTTCTTAAGACCAGAAGTTCGTCTCGGGACATTCCGTACAGTGGGCCCTAAGGGATTTCTTTCGACCTGCCGTGTTCGTCTTTTTGTAGGGATATCTTTTTGTCAATCCCAGGTCTATGAGGTGGTAGAGCGTCTTCTGATGGTAGATCATCCATGAACGTGTTTATAAATTTGTGGACCTCCGAGGGAAGACTACGCCTGATTTCATCTTCGGAGAGCAATTTCTTTGGCTCTAACGCCCTTGTAATATCGTTAACAGTAATAGCCCCAATATAAGCATTAGGGTCCATCTTTGCACTATTCAGCAGCGCAGCGAATACTGATCCCAATGTCAATCTTACTTGGTTAATGCTAACATGGGAAATTTTAAATTTGACCTTTTGGGGGGCCAGTTTCTCATGCCATCCACTTGCTCTTACTATACACCCATGTTTACGACTTCCGAAACGTAGGTATCTCCTTTTCGCTGCGTAAACTACGTCGTTGTCTTCTAGCCAAGGCTTGCCTAGTATTATGGAATATGCTAGGTTAGGGACTACATACCCCCAAATTTGCTTATGTCGGCCGTCGATGTCCAGTTCTAGACGACCAATATATCTTATTTTTGTTTCTTTATTACTGTTTGCTAGACGCAAAGAAAGCGGGCTGATTTTCTCTGTACGGATTTTAAATTTGCGCACCAGGTTTTCATCAATTGCGGAATAACAGAGACAACCCGTGTCTACTAAAGATTGCACGTAAAAAGATTTATTAATTAAACAATCTATTAAAAAGGTTGGACTATGCATCTTCTCGAGTGTCTTGTCACCTCCCAAAACCTGGCTATTACCCCTGGACGCGACTTCGTTCAGGGTTCCTCGTTTCCCGAGTCTCCACTGAGTTCGTTCGTTTCTACTTCTGCTAAGCTAACTCCTGTTTCCGGTGGCATTGCTGGACGGTATTTTTGACATTTAAAAGAACCGTGTCCCGGCTTTCCACACCGCGTACATAACCCCTTGTCAAGCAACTTCCGAAATTCGTCTTGCGATCTCCATGGGGCCCGTGGTTTTACTTGGCTGTGTTTCTGGCCCTTATTCCTTCCTTTAGCGTTCGCTGCTGTTAACGCGTTAACCCCGCCCATGATCGTATCTCCATCAGGATCACTTAGAGGTTGCTTGGCACTCGAAATGGATAGATGAGGAACAATTGTACCTCTTCCCGGGATGAAGAAGGTCCCCGTCTGTAATTTAGAAGAATTTGGCCGGTAACTATTCATGGCCTCTACTTGAGCGGCGATTTGTCGGACTCTCGAAACCCAGGATTCGTATCCCATGCTTAGCGTGAGTTTCTTACCCACTAAAGCCGCACGCAATTTTTCGTTAATAGCAGCATGAACAAAAATTAGCTTAGGGCTTGAAGACCAGTTTTCTCCGTCGCATCGAACAAGCTGGTTTTCGAAGTCCTGAATAAAATCTTCAAATAATTGATTCTCTCCTTGGCGCATCCTGACAAGGATGTCTCCTGCTTCCAAGCCTGCTTGTTTACTTTCAAAATGTTCGTCGAAGCAGTTAAGGAATTCGCGCCAGTCATATTGGCCATTAGAGCCCCCTTTCAGAAACCAGTTGGATACCAGTGGTTTTTTTATTTAAGGCAGTGATTCAACCATGCCCATGCAGATAGCCCTGTTTGATCCTAATACTGCTAGATCCTCCTCAATCTTGACCTGAAGTTTGAAGCGATAAACAGGATATGATTCTTTTGACCCATTCCAGCCGGGCCATGGAGTCTCCTTCCTGGTAATTATTGTTGTGGCTTGAGGTTGCGTATGTAGTGCCCCAGACTCCTCTCGACGCTTTAAGTCCAAGAATTTTCGGAAAAGGAGAATATCCTCCTCTGAGATGTTTGCCATGTTGAGCTGGAAGGGTTGCTGGATTGGCCTTGGAAAATCCTGTTCGTCTGAGATTGCTAGGATATTGTTTGATTCTACGTTTCTCATCGGTTGGTCGGATGACATCTTAGCTGTAAATAAGTTTGTCTGGTTATCCACTGTTGAAAGGAAAGAGTCCCTCGAGTTTTCTGACGATGAATCTGAAATCTCAGGAACCTCGTATGACATTCACAGGCAGATCCTGTACGGGGATCACAAGATTAGGTTAACAGTCTCTTCCGGGCCAGGCCTCACGGAGAGAAAAAAATAAGTTAGACTAAAAGAGATAAATATATGTGAAGGGCAGTGCGGTCTCGCTGTCGCGGAATACGGTGCCACAAACTATGTATATTTATCTACAAAGATTCAAGAGATATAAAGGAAGGGGGAGTGCACTTTAAAAACAAAACCCGTGACGCGGTCCCTGCTGTTACCCCACCACCCAATAGCCACAACACAACCACTAGCCACAGCATAACCAGGGCGCAGCCCGTGACATCTACAAAAGTCTCACCTTTCTTCGCTGACAAAGGTTTTCACCCACGCATGAGTTTTGGACCACCACGACCCCCTCTAAATACAACTTCAAAAAATCGCCGCGAGCAAATTACCGCTGGTAACAACTTCGCTTCTAGGATAGCAGAAGTGCTTGACGTGCTGCGTACGAACCTCACACGTGCCAGAGAAAAGCATGAGAGGGCCGCAAATAAAAACCGCTCTCCAGCTGGGGCCTATCGAGTTGGCGACGAGGCATTCCTCGATTCCCGAAATATTAGCACCTCGCGGCCAATTCCTAAGTTAGACTGCAAATTCATCGGTCCAATTCAAATATCGAAAATTATAAATTCTCACGCATACCAACTAATGCTTCCCTTCGAACATGATAATTTGCACAATGTTTTTCACACAAGCTTACTCCAACCGGCGTCCACAAGCCCTCTCACGGGACAAACCAACCCCCCGCCACCACCTCTTGCACTGGATGCGTCCGGCGAAAATTTATTGGCTATTGAAGCCATACTCGACTCCAAACGAAATAAAAACAAAAAAATATTCTATTCCTTAATCCTGTGGCGAGGCCAAGACCCCGAGGACCAAACAGGGGAACCTTTCCAAAATGTTGTAAATGCGACAGCCTCCATTCAAGAGTTTGAGAGACGTTTCCCCAACAAACTGAAGCCAAAAATTAGCGAGATACAGATAGCAAAACAAAAAGCCAACACTTCCGTTAAAAAATTGTCGCCAGGCACGCAGTCTTAAGGGGAGTGAGGCAGGACCATATGTCAAAGGGAAAACTGAAGGAGTATCACGTGATATCGCTTGTCTGCCACGTGGACAACCTTTGTAAATAAAGTATCTGATAACCCCGTAAGAGTTCCCTTCTCTCGTAGATAATGTAATTCACCCGATTTGACATCGTCAATTGTGCCGGCTAGCATGCCGTGACAGACACGCCAAGAACATGTGCTTGACGTTTTGGGGCGGACATCCACTTGGACAACTTGGGTCGTGTACTCCGGGGGCTTTTCTTTGATACAGGTTTGAGTTGGGCCCGATATGCTCACTTCTCAGCTGAATGACAACACTATGTTGGGCCCGGCTAAGGTTTTGGTGGATATTTCTCAGCGGACCCTTGAAGTTCAGTTTTTTCCGGCCAGTATTCTTGGCGGTGATGATCTTTGCTGCATTCCAAATATTCTAAAATATTCGGGAGATTTTGACAACCTTCTACTTATCCCATTTCCACGATAGTTTTATTGAAATTAGTTGTACATATTGGTAGGGTATTGTGAGAGGATTGAATGTTCGTTGTTCACGATGATTCGATACTAGAAAAAACGGTTTATAATTTTTCAGTTGAGAAGCAAAGTTTACAGGAAAAATCCCCATTATACATCAAACCCTAACACGCTAGCCTAACTCCGACTCCGATCCCCACTTAGTGTCCCCCACCCGATTCCGGTACGCCCTCCCCCCCTGCGCCTGTGACCCCTACCCCCGGACAGAGCCCTCCCCTTGTCCTCAGGCTTCAAGTCGGCTTCCTCAGATATTGAAGCCCAACTTATACCCGGGTGGTCCTTGAGACCACCTTCAACTAGGGCACAGCCCCTCTCAGGTATGCTAGGAATGTTAACAGTGGAGCCGTTATAGCTCGGTTAACATTCTGCGCTATACCTATTGCGCTAGTCGGTATTGACACAGAATGACCAATTAGTTTTATTAGATGGTTTTTTGTATATAGAAAAGGCGCTATAGTTTGGGGTGGGAGTAATCAACAACTCCCACTTGATCCCTTCTACAGCCTCCAATTGTCCCATAAGTCTGATCATCTGTGAACACAAGCATAACAAGCTTTAAGAACATTCCATTGAAGTGCCTACCATTCTTGTTGAAATGGGAAGTTTAAGGTCAGTTGTAAGACTGGTGTCAGGAAAGCCTCTACTGTATCTATATCTATATCTTTAATCTTTCTTTCTTTGTTTTCTTCTTCTTTAATCTTCTTTCTTCTTTAATCTTCTTTCTTCTTTAATCCTCTTTCTTCTTTAATCTTCTTTCTTCTTTAATCTTCTTTCTTCTTTAATCTTCTTTCTTCTTTAATCTTCTTTTCTACTTCTTCCTAATCCTTTTCCAAGTCGGAGACCGAACACTAATCGTAAAACCCGAAAATCTAATGCGCGTTACTGCTGCAACTTGAAGTGCAAACGCTCATCGAACATTTGATATACACAGTTGCTCATGCCAAGGTTAGAGGAAAGTTTTGACTCGACGTGTTGTCGTTATCATGGGTGTCAAGTGTAGGATTCATCTATTGGGATATTCATTTGCGAATTCCTCATTCCGGTAAAACGACATTCAGGTAGTAGGACTAATTAATCGCGACAAATGGATTCCAAAGGAAGTTGCACCCCATGCGAAGAGTAAGCAGGGTTATTAATTCTAAAATACATTTACAGCGATACAAGGCTTAATTCTTAAACAACGCGGTAGATCGACTTCTAGGATATAGCTCGACGCAGTATTATTAACCGCGATATATCTAATACGAGTTAAGTTCCGCCCCATGCCAAGAATTAGCAAGGAGATCATAGTAGTTTACCTTTCCAGATATTCCCTGCTGTGGACCCGTGTTCGCAACCGATTGACCTACAAGGATATACTTTAACCAGTCTGTTAACGCCTATGATAGAATCACAATGTTGGACCACGAAAATGGCAATGGGACGTCATTTTGCGACAGCGATTGAAATTTGTAGTTTGTGAATTTATATTTTATGCAGTTGAATAATGAGTTTTAGCCACTTAGCGAGATAGGTACCGCACGCGTTAATAAAAAATTTGTGTCATTAGTGGATACCATTTCGAAAAGGGTCAAACTAATATTAGTTGACGCTAACAGGGTTACATTCGAATCTTTTGTGAAGAATTTTCAAAATCCCCTCCTCGCCACATTATTTCCGTCAATCAACGTTCTATAATCTCTACACATATTGTTTCGCAGACAAATTCAGATCGTCAACTTAGGAAAATAGTCAAAACGAGGTACGTTTGTAGGTTTGGTTATCAGAATTGTCACTGACAAATGTCAAGGGAAAAACCTGTAGCATACCCACTGCAGATTCATGCAAATATCGTGTACTGCTTCAGTTGCAATTATTGGGTAATTGTGCCAAGGATACAATCTTCACCAGGTACGCTTGAAAATTGCCGTATAAAACCTTTTATTGACCTGTTATTAGGAGTTATTCCAGTCTTGCACTTTCAGAATGGATTCTCTGACATCTTATTGCTCTAAATGTCGAAGGCATCGACCCGTTGCGGATTTTTCAACAAAACCCTCCGGACTTTATTATCGAAACTGCAATCATCATCGGGTATGTCTACCCATCATTTTTTGGGATCTATAACTAACTTATGTTCGTGAGAAGACCTAGGCCTTACGTCGGACTGTGACAGAAGTAGACGCAGTAGTGCCTCCTCAGACACGCAATTCTGAAGTTGCCGGTCTTACTGGCGATACACGACCTGCTAGGCGTCCGCGGTGAACTAAGGCTCAAATGGAAGCTGCCCGGGCTGCTGCTGCAGCTGCCAATCCTCCTCCCGTCGTCGCATTACCACAAGCACCTATTGCCGACATAACACTCCCGACGACATTCATACCTCCACCTCCTCCGCCCATCATCGACCCTTTCCTACAACAACCTGCCAATGAACCCCCTGCGCAGATTGCTACGCTCCCTCCACCATCTCCATCACCAGAGCCTGCACTACCTGCACCAGCGGTGCGAGCTCCCAATGCGTTTAAGTCTGTCTTTCAAGCGGTTCCCTCGCTCGATGTTGGACGCATGGATATCGTTTGCCGGCACTGTCAGGCCCTCCACTTTGCCCAGGAAAGAGTCACAAGTGGCGAATTCGAGCTTTGTTGCAAGAAGGGAGATGTAGCGCTACCTCTTCTGCAAAATCAACCACGGGTGTTACTGGAACTTTTCACTGAACAGAATCCACGTGCGGCCAGCTTCCGTAAAAAGGTTCGAAGTCACAACTATGCACTGGCCTTCACTTCCGTCAACACCAGGAAAGATGATCGAGTGGACTTGCGCCGTGGGCTGACCACATACACGGCTCATGGAGAGCTGTACCATTTGCAGGGTCCATTGGTTCCCGGTCGCAGGAAACTCCGGCATTTGCTCAGTTGTTCTTCTATGATCCTGAATACGCGGCAGACTTACGACGAGAGCGGGATCTACAACTCGATGATGATGGACGTAAACCCGCTCATTCGGATCTACAGAACAGCACGCGAGCGCTTGCAGGCACAAGATGGGAACTTCCGGATGGTCATTAGTCCAAAAATGACTTTGGTCATTCAGACCGGAGCAGATCGTCGCCGTGAAAACTTTCCGCTCACGGGTGAGGTTGCTGCTATTATTCCGGACGATTACGACAAAGCCAGTTGTCGTGACGTGATTCTTGCAGTTCGCGAACCGGGCCGGGACGGGCGTCAACTGCACCGAGTTCCAGCAACGAATCCTGCATACATGCCGTTACATTATGTTCTTCTGTTTTCGTACGGGGAACCGGGATGGCATTGGAAACTGTCACTGTTGAACGTACATCGCAACCGTCAGCAGTTACGACTTGGACAGCAGTCGTTCTACCGCTTCCGTCTCCACCAACGGGTTGGTGAGGTCTCTCTTCTTTTTTTGGCAGGTCGACTCTTCCAGCAGTACATCGTCGACTGTTATGTCGCCTGTGAGACTACCCGGCTTGACTGGGTTCGGCAAAACCAGACGAGTATCCGTACGGCAGTATACAACGGGCTTTCGGACGCTTTGATCCGCGAAGATCAATCCGATGTGAATGGACGTGATGTTGGTCGACGTTGTGCTCTCCCTTCTTCCTTTGTCGGTGGTGATCGGTTTATGCAGCATTTGTTCCAAGATTCAATGGCAATTATGCGCTTTTTCGGACGGCCTACTCTCTTCATGACGTTACGGCCAACTCCAATCGGTCGGAAATTAATTCAGAATTGAAAGAGGGCCAACAATCCGCCGATCGTCCGGACATCATTGCGCGTGTCTTTAACCTGAAAGTCATGCAACTTTTGAAAGACGTTCGCAATGGCGTTTTTGGTGTGTATCAGGGCCATGTGTACACGATCGAATACCAAAAGCGCGGTTTGCCTCACCTGCATCTCATGCTGTTTTTGAAGGATGCGAGGAGTTATCTCACCGCTGGTAAGGTCAACGAGATCGTTTGTGCCGAAGTTCCAGATGAGGCTACGGATCCATCGGGCAAGCTACGGAGTTGGTACTAACTCACATGCTACATGGGCCCTGTGGGAATGAATTTCCTAACTGCCCGTGCATGACCCGGAAAACCCCAAGTAGCCCGATGATGTGTCAAAAGCGCTTCCCAAAGGAATTCACACCCGATACTACCATAACCGAAGATGGATACCCCACATACATGCGTCGGAATACAGGTACGTTGTTTTTTTAAACGCATATTGAATTCAGGCTAACAACTCATCAAGGGACATATACTGTGCAGAGGAATGGCCGACCCGTGACCATGGACAACCGTTGGGTGGTGCCGTATAATCCGTATTTGCTCAACAAGTATCAATCGCACATCAATGTCGAGGTATGCGGATCAGTCCACGCCGTAAAGTACATCCACAAGTACGTTTACAAAGGCGCTGATCGCACAACCTTAGCGATTACAAATACGGATGACGAAGTAACGCGGTACCTCCAAGCCCGGTACGTGAGTCCTCCAGAGGCAATCTGGCGTCTTTTTAAGTTTACAACTCACCAAGAGTTCCCGCCCGTCCAGCATCTCCAGTTGCATCTTCAGGGGCAACAAACGGTCTACTTCCCCGACAATCTAACCGCTGATCAACTGGCCGAGAAGATGGAATCCTCCCACACCACGCTTATGGGATATTTTAAATTCAATATCGACTATCCAACAGCTGGAGACTGGCTCTATTCAGAGATGCCGGCACACTGTGTTTGGAACAAGAATTTGAAAGAATGGACCTTCCGGAAGCGCGGGGATAACCGAATCGGACGAACGTACCATTGTAGTCCGGTTGCGGACGAGAGGTTCTACCTACAACTTCTGCTCACGGTCGTACGAAAGGTCAAGTCCTTCGCGGAACTTTACGACTTCGAGAGTGTTACCTACGAGTCGTACCATGCGGCTTGCATTGCGCGTGGCTTGGCCCAGAACGATCAGGAGTGATTCAGGTGTTTCGACGAAGCTGTCGTATTCGCCACTGGCAATGGACTTCGGACGCTATTCTTGACTGGCCTCCGTAAACGGGAAATTGCGGATCCCTTGGCCATCTGGAATAGATACAAGCACCACCTCTGCGACGACCTCGCCCACAAGCTACGTGGGGTTTCAGGGTATCCGCTGGACTTGGTAAACCCTCATTACGATTACGGTCTTTTTCTGCTTGCGGCGGGGCTCGCGGATCAACAGCAGTCTCTGGCAGACCATGGTTTGCCGATGAACGTTTGGGATTGGAGCTGGAGTCATGTCGAGTGGTCTGCCACAGTGCAGAGGGAATATTTGTGTGCTCGCGCGGAGGCTATGCGTGGTCAATTGAATGACGACCAGCAAGCTGCATTCCTGGAGATCACCACAGCGATCAATACGGAAGCACAAACGGCACATTTCTACCTGCAAGGTCAGGGGGGATCCGGGAAGACGTTTGTGTACCAAACCATCTGCTATCACTATCGTGGCCTTGGGAAGACGGTGCTCTGTTTGGCGTCGACAGGAATTGCGGCCCTGCTCCTACCAGATGGGCGGACCTCTCACTCTCAGTTTAAGATACCGATTAAATTGAACGAGGGGTCTGTAAGCGGCATTGAGAAGCAGAGCATGCTGGCTGCGCAACTCCGGAAGGTTGATTTGATCATCTGGGATGAGTTGCCAATGTAGCACAAGTACTGCTTCGAGGTAGTACATCGGCTGTTGGTAAATTTGCGGGGTTCTTCGGAAGATGTTTTGTTTGTGGGGGTCCCTGTCATTCTCGGTGGCGACTTTGCACAGATACTTCCTGTGGTGACGGGTGGGGATAGCACTGCCATCATTTCGGCGTGTATTCAAAAGTCGTTTGTCTGGGAGCGGTTGAGAAGACTCAACCTTAGGGTTAATATGCGAGTCCGGGAGGGGGTTCATGGCGCGGAATTTATAGATTGGGTTGGGAACATCCCGTACTCCGAATCTCAACATTACGAAGTTAAGATTCCAAGGTACATTCATCAGCCAACTGATGTTCCCAACCTCATCAATCGTATCTACCTGCAGGAGCTGATGATGCGAGCTGGGACGGATCCGACTTTGTTTAGTGGTCGATGTTTACTGTCGACTCTAAACACGACAGTAACGGAATTGAACGGGATGATTCTGGGACGACTACCAGGACAAATACGGGTGTACCAGTCAACCGACACCCACGTCACGGACGCTGACGTCGCCGAAACGGGTCTCGACGAGTTTCCTGCGGAAGTTCTACGGAATATTGACCTCCCTTCGCTACCGCCGTCTCAGTTGTCTCTAAAGATTGGCGCACCTATCATGGTCCTACGGAACCTTGCACCAGCTGAAGGGCTGTGTAATGGGACCCGCCTGGTGGTGACCAATCTCAGGAGGCACTGCATCGAGGCACGAATTCTTGGTGGCGATAGGGATGGTCAAAAATGCGTACTGCCACGTATTGAGTTAATTTCCGACGACCATAGCTTGGGAATAAAGCTTAAGCGGAACCAATTTCAGGTCCGGTTGTGCTTTGCGATGACCATCAATAAGTCACAAGGTCAATCGTTCCACACCGTAGAGCTGGATTTGCGGACGCCGGTTTTTACCCACGGTCAACTCTACGTTGGTGTTTCCCGAACTTCCCGCGTCGAAGGCCTGAGTGTTCTCTTACCTGCCGAGAACAGAGGTCAAACTCAGAGCGTCGTTTACGATCATGTCTTGACGGACATCCGGTAGCATAAGACATGTTCATTCCGTTACCAGTGAGTTTGCCAATTCTAAAAAGTTATATTTGGAGAACTATTACTAACGTGGTTTAATAGGTCTTCCCAGATCCGTCCCATCCGTCGAGCGCCATCCCGTAGTCCCCCGCCCAGATTGATTTAGGTTATAAGATAAATTACAACCGACATCAGGTATGTCCGTAAAGAGTACTTTGCGAATTTAACTAACGTTGTATAAGCCGCATACCCAGACCCCCATCCCCGAAGAGAACCCGCATTGAAGACTAATCCTCAAAATGTATGGTTTACATTCCTTTTAGGCTCACTTTGTAATCTACATGTGGTATGTCGATAAATCATGATTTGATAACTGATACTAACGAGTTTTAGAGGTAGTCTTCCGGTCCTGCACCACAGAATACACCCAATGAAGCAGTTATCCTCTCGCCGCGTCAGTCCGTAGGTGTCACCTGATCGTCGCATTAGCAGTTGGAGTGGTTGGATTTCCGGAGTAATCAGAGGTTAAGGTCGAGCTTAAATAGATGCAGCGTCTTAAATTTCCATTGGCATTAGGGTCTTTAATTTTAGTTACATTGAACTCGCAATCACCCGTATTCTGCAATTTAATTCCGTAATTCTATGACATTGAGAAAATATCTCAAGTGAAGTCAGCACGAAAACCCAATTGTAGAATGAAATATGTGTAAGACTTCTACAGAGTGATGACGTACTTTTCAAACGCCACCTGGTAGGGTAGGAACCGCACCGTACTCATTATTTTAATATACAGTAGAACCCCTCTTTGCTCATAGTGGGTCCCGGTATAAATGTTGAAAAGATTCATTGTAACTTGGGTTTTTACATTTGCAACCCTTACCTTTAAAGATAATTTTGTGTGCAGGGGTAAGTATTGCAAATATAAACGGTAAAATTTCTATGAATCTCTTCAGTAATTATACCGGGACCCACTATTAGCTAAGAGGGCTTCTACTGTTTACGGAGGTACAGCCCATAAGTATTATTACATGTCGACCAGGGGGGGGGGCTTGGCTACCACAACGCTTTCCTTAATTAGGCAACATGGCGAGAATGCACCTCGAACCCATCCTTACTGTGTTTTGTATGTATTCCGATGACAACAGCATCAATGCAATGGATTGTTTACTAAGTATTAGTTGTTATAAGAACAGGAATTATTTTGCATTTTGTATTGTGAGTTGGGAATCATTGAATCAATGCTTTGATCATTAGAACTCATACAAAACACAGTAGGAATGGGTGCGAGGTGCATTATCGCGATGTTGCCTAATTAAGGAAAGCGTTGTGGTGGCCAAGCCCACCCTGGTCGACATGGAATAATACTTATGGGCTGTACCTCCGTACAGGTATACAAAGCTAAGATTCGATAATTAATTTTCATGATACACTGTTGCTCCATTACGCCTGCCATTCTGAACATGTAGTTTTTGGTTTTTGTTTTTTGTACCTACGAGGGCCACACTTTGAATGCCCAATACAACGCGAGTCAATGACCCAATATTTGGATATCTTTAAGATACAAATCAAATCTTTATTGTAAAATTAGATTGTTAGGTCAAAGTTGCGCTATTCTGCCAGCGCAATCGTTAGGGTTAGATATTGGTTCATAGTCTTTAAATGACGTACTGTTTAGTTGCCACTTAGCAAGTCATATCCATACATGATACTACTGGAAATGTACCATATTTTACTTTTTTTAAAAAAAAAATTAATCGGCAAAAGATCCACGTTGCTTTTTAATATCTTTTTTTTTTTGTACTATTCGATAATCTTATGTAATGTTAGCGTATCGCTTATTTTTAGACGCTAGCAAGTCTCCACCCGCACAAACTATAAATATTTCTCACCATCTCCTCCTGCTTCGCTTTCCATTTTATACTTCTGACATATACTTTTCATTTCAAATGAATTCACCATAAATGTTCAACCACCGACAGGTAGGTCTACACTTCGATTGAAATACTTAACTAACAAGTTTTTAGCAGTATACCCCCACACCTGCATTAATCTAAACTGTACCCACGACCCCAACTCATCTATCTACCTACGCAAGAAATATATATGTTTCGCTGGCTACGTGTATGAGATTTAAATTTAGATCTATCATTGACATATAGAGATAAGAAATTCCAAGCTATTAGACAGCGCATAAATGATGTGAAAAAACATTATTCTAAAGAAAATAAACTAGTTCTGTTAAAAAAATATACATTTTAACAATTATCCCTTCATCCTACATGCCGTAGCTGTGCATGCTATTGGAAGTAATACTATAGACACACACCACAAGAGACATAATTGGACGTAAATAAAACCATAAATGGAAAGAAAAATGTTCTACAAAAACTGAATGGCCACGTCAGGATTATCACCATAAATCTAACAACTTCTACAAATGTATTAAACATGGCTATGTAACAACACTACCATTGGAGGCATGTGATGTACAGATACAGCTACTGTAGCTTCACCGAACCGGACACTTTAGAATTTTTCCGATTTACGGATGTCTGGAACTCAACTATGTAAATGCGAGTACCATGTTCTTCAGATACATCTTATGATGTTCATTCGACCCTACCGCTTATCATTCTCCATCAACATCGAGGAGCTTACTCTATGCTACTCTTGGATCAATTAATCCTATAGTTTACCGCATTGTTTCTGTTGTGAAACGACGCTAATCACATCTGGTATACTTATCACGTGATGTACATGGATTAAAAGGGGTAAACAGATTATGAGAATATTCTGGAATAGGATATTCTATCTACTCGTTAACAACATCATCCAGAACTTTCTAGTAGAACGTAGTTATGATAAGTAAACTACTGAACTTCGTCGAAGTTTCTAGACATTGTATTTCATGTATAAATAACTATATGTAGTTCCACAGCAATGCAAGCTTGATCAATAACGCTGTTATAAAATATCCTAATATAAATCTTTCATCGTCGTGAACTAAGTTCCAAGATAATCTTTTCTATCCAAAATACCATTCTTATCTCTCTATCTCTCCGCACACACGAAACAATAGTTTCATCTCGAAAGACACTCTGGGTCTACACTCTACACAGAAGACCTTAACATAGTCTTCCCAACGCCAGCTAATAATATCTTTACGTGAAAATATATGGCCCTCAGCATCATGCAAAATGAACTGTAGTCACGCACTCCACTTGACATCTCACGTTCAGAGAATAGACTAACTATTCCCTGACGTACCATTCTCCTGGATTCAGGCAGAACCTACTTATCTGCAGTTATTTGAAAAACACTCAACTCCCATATGAGTTATGCCCAAAAAAATATACGCCTCTCTTCAAGTAACAGATAGAAGTTTGAAACTCCACGCTTCTCATCTGACTCTGACAGAGGCAAAATCATCATTGCCGATTCATGTGAATCAAGTAAACCGTAACCTGGAATGATTATCTTCGTTCTGCTTCACGTAAACTGATTATTACTCATCCTAAACTTGATGAATTGCTTCATACCTTTGTTGGAGAAGAACTAATGGCTCTCATGAGGATAGTAAAACATGTACTGAAGCTATGCTCTTCGATTGACATCGTTAAGAGATGAGATTAACTAACTCGTTTCTCATCTACACGTTCACGAATGGAACCCAAAGACTCATCTTTGCCATTCTTCATCTTGAGTATAAACCAACTTTTACTTAGGTTTGACTCGAAATATTTACATGCCTTTCCCAAGTACCAGATGGAAGCTACATACTCCACGCTTGTCATCTGACTTTACAAAAGGCAGAATCTTCCCTTTCATTGCATGTGAATAATGCCGACTAACGTAGTCTAACTTAACAAATATTACCTTACCACTTCATGTGAACCACGCCATCATCCGTAACTTTAAACAACTAACATGGCCCCTTTCATGTGAAGCAAGCTGGCTACCTGTCACTCGTGAAGCCAGCACGTGAGTCTTACTTAAGGTTGGTAATGAGGTACGAATGGTAGAGGTACGAATGGTAGAGGTACGAATGGTAGAGGTACGAATGGTAGAGGTACGAATGGTAGAGGTACGAATGGTAGAGGTACGAATGGTAGAGGTACGAATGGTAGAGGTACGAATGGTAGAGGTACGAATGGTAGAGGTACGAATGGTAGAGGTACGAATGGTAGAGGTACGAATGGTAGAGGTACGAATGGTAGAGGTACGAATGGTAGAGGTACGAATGGTAGAGGTACGAATGGTAGAGGTACGAATGGTAGAGGTACGAATGGTAGAGGTACGAATTATAATATTAAGGGTGTTGAGGTCGAGAAGTTGACCAAAAACAAAGCGTAAGGAACTAACTACCAGGCCTTCCGCTTGTCTATATACATCCTGAGTCCCAACTTGAGAGCTTTGCGAAACGGAATAAGTTTTATGGTTACAGCTCAGCTTAAAACACCCTTGGAATTGGTAGTGTTCCGAGACCGAACAAATCCCGAAGCGACTGAAACACACGACCAAGATATGTTTTAGCACCGAAACTAAGTTCATCCGAATGCTTGAGAAGAAAGAAGAAAGAAGAAAGAAGAAAGAAGAAAGAAGAAAGAGGTTATTCTTACACTACCGTATTAGCTAAAACCTAACTTTTTGCCTCCGCTTCATGTGACAAAAGACCCATAAACTCCTTAGACCTTGCTCCCATAGATCATATTAAAATATAACTATACCAACAGCCACAGCCAACACCCCACTTCCGTAGCGACGCGAGGAACCCTGCCCCGGAGCGAAACGCAGGGCAGCAGGGCCAGGACCTAGTAATATATATATGGAGATTGCCAGATCATAGTGTTCTATGGTTCTGGTCTGGCCTTTTAGCCGAGTGGTGATGCATCTATCTCGTGCATCATGTAGGATGGCAACCTTTAGCCTGACACCCACCTCTTGTCCTCTCTCTCTCCCCACGCTGTCTACATACCGCTTGTGAAACAAGCAGACAATTCGAGAAAACTCCCTTACAGCCATTGTATGCCCAATGTCCCCTCTTCTCCAAATATCGTAAAGCCCTTCTCCTCGTTTGTGCGCTGCCGCAAGGCTTGGCCGACATGCCGGCGGTGAAAAAGAACCAACCTGCAGCAGAGACTGCAAGAGAACGAGCCCGTAAGGCACCCAAAACTCAAGGCACCCAAAGCTCAAGGCCTCGCGCAACATTCTCAAGCTCCCCCTGCGTCAGAGGCCTTTACTCCGGGGAAGTCCTCCTTCCCCAATGATACTGAAATGACAGATACTGAAAATCTCAGGCTAGCTGGTCAAGGATCCGCATCAGGAACCCCCACCAACCGACCTTCAGAGACTATGAATGTCTCCAAGAAAGTACAATCGACACAGGCCGAGCCGACAGGTCCCGCAGTGCGTAAGATACTGAAAGTTTCTCTAGTCGTCCCGAAAAACGCAGCAGGGACAAAAGATACTGTTAAGATTACCAATCGACCGACAAGCAGCACTGTCAACCCAACCAGGGCCGATCAAGTACCTCTCGAACTCCGCTCAATGATTGAGTCCGAAGAGCGCCGAGCAGCACAGACTGCGTCAAAACTTACTTTATGCACTGCTGCCATTAATGGCGAAGAAAACGCCCTCTCTGCTCTGGCCAATGAAGGCAACAGACTGTACATAGACGCGATGAAAGCCCACTTCCGAGCGGCAGTCGCGCAATACATGACAATGGGACCGGGTGTCTCACTCAACTTACCTCCTCGCCCTCCTCGCCCAGCTAGTAATATCACTTTTTGGGAAACTCCCCCGGCTGGTTCTACAAGCAGACAACCTGTACAGATTTTCGAACCGACGACTGCAGAGCCAGGTCCTAAATCATCATGGGCCACAATTACCAAGAGAGGACATCAAAAATCCTCTAGAACTGCAAATTTTGGTCGCGCACCAACTACGCGGCCCTCTCCACCTCGAGTACCAGTGAAGACGGTAGCTCCGCCTCAACAATAGGAGAGACTTTTCCTCCGACTTGGTAAAGACCACGACTGGCGCCAATTCTCCCCGGCAGGCATACGAGAAGCCGTAACCAAACATCTCGGCCTCCCACCTACCACCATTGAGCATGTTTACCGTGTACCCACTGGTTTCACAATCAAAGCAAAAGATGAAGAAACTCGCCAGTCTCTATTAGACTCGGCTGAAGCTTTTACTACCTTGGAAGCGAAGCTTGAAAAAGCGTCCGATCTGGTGGTTCTACGTTTCTCCACAGTCCCTGTTGCTTTAAACACGGTGATTGGCAGACTTATTGTCACAGAAGAGCTGATCCGAGATGAAATCATAAGGAACACCGACATTACACCCCTCAAGGTCCGCCGACATGGGAAAAGTCGACTAGGAGTTCCCCATCAATCGTGGCTGGCATACTTCGAAAGAGTTTCTGCGCCCCGACCCGGCTTCCGTCTATTTGACGAGTCTGGTGTTGCAGTGCGACATCAACCGAAACGTACTGTACAGCAATGCAAACGCTGTCTCGAGTTCCATGGGACTCGTGGGTGCTCTCGTGCACCAGCTTGTTGGAACTGTTCCTCCAAGATGCACTCCACAACTGAGCGTAAGGCCCAAACCAAATGCCGAAACTGCGGGGGACCTCACAGCTCCGACAGCCGTAGCTGTCTAGCACGCCCGACTCGATCTGGCCCCGTCACTAAAGAACAAATGGTAACAATTCGACAAGCTAGCCAGCGCGAATTTGCTGCCGTAGCTCGAGCAAAAGCCGCCGTTAGACGGGCCAAGGCTGCCGCTACAGCTGAAAAACAGACAACAACCAGCCCACCTGCGATCTCAACTTCCAATCAGTTCAAAGTTCTCGCGGAAGACTTAAATTTGCCTGACGCAGAAGACTCTGGGAAGAATAACCCCCGAACTCAATTATGAAGGGCACCCCACGAGTCCCTTCTCACCCCCCACCTACCCTAAATTTTATGTCAATCAATGCAGGAAGAGGAGGAGCAACGCAGGATATCGCGCTTTCCCGAGCTTATGAGCTAGGCGTTGATGTTTTGCTAATACAGGAGCCTTTGTGGAACAAGCGGACCAAGGCTACCAAGTCACACCCCAGATACGTCTGTCATACACCATATGGTGGACTAGATGTTAGACCAAGGGCAGTGACCTACACAAGAAAAAACAACGCAGTAATATCTGCGACGCAAGTATTTCCGTGCACCACACCAACAGGAGATTACTGCTGGGTGGTAGTAAATGGCATCAAATTTTTCAATCTGTACAAGGCACCAAGAGACCCCACGGCTTTCCGGCCGATTGTCAACTAGACTCCAGCATCAAGAACGATCGCAGCAGGAGACTTCAACGCTGTTCACGAGGCATGGCAGCCAGGAGCGGCGCACCAACACGGACATGGAGACGAAATAGAGAGATGGGCTGATAGACACAATCTCACTGGTCTCATCATTGGGGAGCCTACGCACCGAGCAGGTAACACACTGGATCTTGTCTGGACTAACATCACAGGCACTACAGCGTGGGTGGACCGAAATGAGTGCGTGACTAGCGACCACTTGCCAATTCGAGGCCAAGTACTCAACACATCCGCGTCTATAGATGACCAACCCACGAAGATCAGAGTCCCGCGAAGAAACCTGCCCAGGTTTGCTCAAGCCATCGCCCAGTGGGTTAACCCTCCGCCTATTCTGGATACGATAGAAGAAATTGAAGCTTATGCTCAAGACCTTTGCTCGCACCTCGCAAACGCTATCAAGGCAACAGGATCACGAGTCAGAAAGTGCAGCGGTAAGACGGCCCCATGGTGGACCTCGGAGTGCAAATCTGCAAAGGCTAGATACCAAGCAGCAACATCACCCACTCAAAGGACTATCTTAGCAAAGGAGCTTCGGGAGACCATTAAATCAGCCAAAAAATAGCATTGCACAAGAGAAATTGAGGCGATGACCACAGCAGCATATATTTTCAAGTTGATGCGCGGGGCCAACCCCCAGCAGGCTAAAATCCCTCCTCCGCTTAGCCACGAAGGAGCTCTAATTACCGACCCGGCCGAGCGAGCGACAATCCTCCGTGATGCTCTCCTTGCACGGCATCAAGCATCAGATGATCTCTTGCCATGCACCACTACTAGCGACAGTCGGATTCCATGGATCAACGACATCTCAGATGAAGAGGTTCGCACATGCACCATCGGCAGTGGCAACACAGCACCCGGAGCAGATGGAGTTTCGGTCGAGTTACTTGAAGCATGCTGGAAGACAATTGGTCCGCATATCACAAAACTCTTCAGGGCTTGTCTTCAGCTAGGTACACATCCGCCCTGCTTTAAGCTAGCAGAAGTCGTACTACTACCGAAACCAAACCGAGATCTCACTTCGGTCAAAGGTTGGAGGCCCATTGCCCTACTTTCATGCTTAGGCAAAGGGTTGGAAAGGCTGTTAGCCAAACGAATGGCGCACCTCGCAGTTGTCTATGACGTGGTCGGCCACCAACAATTTGGCGCACTCCCGAAGCGTTCTGCGACGGACCTTGTCTCCTGCGTGGTTCATGACGTCGAAGAAGCCAGCTCTCAAGGCTGGCCTGAATCAATTTTGCAGTGGATGAGCTCATTTCTGGCAAACAGACGGGTTCAAGTCCGATACACTGGCGGAGTCACCACCGAAAGGGAGCTGGCTTGCGGGGTTCCTCAGGGATCGCCAATATCACCTCTCCTTTTTCTCCTATATATGGCAGAGCCGATGCGTAGTGGTAACGCTAATCTAAGGTTTAGCTACGCAGATGACATCGGAATCCTCGGGTTTGGGCCTACCATCGCCGAGTCTGCTGCTGCTGCACAACGCGAGGTCGACCATCTTCTCCAGTGGGCCCGAAACAACGCCGTTGCCTTTGACACCGCCAAGTCTGAGGTTGTACAATTCCCTGGCAGACGCCGCGAGACGGCAGTAGGCGTGCATGTCAATGGGACGTTTATTGATCCAGCCGAACACATTCGCTGGCTAGGAGTCCACCTTGATCCCCGCCTTAATTTCAAACACCACATCACAACGTGGTACGGAAAAGCGATCAGAGCAGCCCAGCACATACGTCGCTTCAACTCGGCTTATCGAGGAGCGGCACCTAAAGCGTTAGTAAGAGCGGTGGAAGCATGCATCGTCCCTGTCGCCACCTACGGTTCCGAGGTTTGGTGGCCTGGCCTGAGACGTCCCACAATACGGGGTATGGTCACGCCCCAGACTACTAACATCTGCAGCATGATCAACAGGGTCATATTGATGGGCCTACGAACAGCTCTCCCGGTGATAAGGACAACACCGAATGCAGCAGTGCACCGAGAAGGTGGAATTCCCCCGTCGAAGTACATCCTCGAGGGCAACCGACTTCGATTCGCCACTAGGCTCAAGTCACTTGATGACAAACACCCACTGAGAACTCGCGCTGCAATTTGTCCTAACGTTGGGACGAAAAAATTTAAGAAAAAGCATAAGAAAACAGCACGACCGGAGCTCCAAGATGTCTCGTCTCCAGCGAGCATATCGACAGCTTCCCGGAGCCGAGCCAGCCGCACCCCTGCCTGAACCCATATATCTTTCGAAGCTCGATACAAAAGAGTCAGAACTTGAGGCCAGCAAACGATTGATCGATAGTCTGTCTAGTGCAGAAATTTGCGCCTACTCGAATGGTTCATCAGCAGGACATGGACGCTCCTCTTGGGCTTTTGTCCTTAAAAGAGGAGGAAAAACGGTTGCAAGAGAAAGCGGTATCATGCACGGAGGGGAGGTGCTTGATGCCGAAATATTGGGGGCGAGAAAGGCTCTAGAGGCAGCGCTGGACATTCTGGAAGCAGAACGCTCGTTTTCAAATGGTAGAAAACAAAAAGTATTCGTAATGATGGATAGCCAGCAGGCTAGAAAAGCGGTCTTGACAGGGATTACAACATCAAGTATTGAAGAGGTCCGCGCATTCCGGACACTAACTCAGAAGGCGCAAACAATTGTGCAGGTAAGATGGGTACCTGCACACTCGGGAATCCAGGGGAACGTTGAGGCAGACGCCGCAGCTCGAGCAGCCTTACGAAGGCTTCCAAACCAGGACGTTGAGCCAGAATTAATCACGTCAGCCTATCTTCATCGCTTGATGAACCAGAGGCGACAGGCCTTGCTTGACGGGTTTTGGGAGGAATCGTGTCCCTCAAGATATCGTGAACTCGATCTCCTGATGCGGAGACGTAAACCACCGGAACTGGCTCTTCCTCGACGGCTATTGCTCGAACTCATTGCGATTCGTACAAGTCACGGGGACTTCGCTGCACACCACCGTCGTTTTAATAACCTTGACGCCATTATGGAATGTCCTTGCGGGGGGCTATGCCCCTCGAAAATTTTATTAAAAAACTCCTCGGACCCAATTGTTTGGAAAGTTTTAAACTATTTGCGCAGAAAACTGGCTGCTTTGAAAGTCAGCCTGTGACTCTGTCTACAGCTCTCAGCGTGGACCAAGAAATTTTAACATCTATAATATATTGCTTTATTTATGGACACTCAGGGATTAATCTTCTATCTTCTTCTATAATCTATAATATATTGCTTTATTTATGGACACTCAGGGATTAATGGTGACGCGGTGGTTGGTCAGGAGGCCAGGAGGCGACGTCATTTAGCTGACCGCCCGAAAATGTCAGAACACGGACGGCAATGGACAGAGATGATTGGTCAGGGACGGAGAAAAGTGGTACGTGCGGCTGACAAACACCCATCAGACTAAATGTGGATACCCTTTGAGAATCCGACAATGCTCATTGGGTGATCGTGAAACAATGCGCTAGGGCGACAAAATCCGCAAGAATGAAGCAGTACAATTGGTCGACGCAGCGTTTTTCGGCTGACTAAGACCCAGAAGACTAAATGTGGATACCATTTGAGAATCCGCGAGTGCTCATTCGACGCCACTAGCGTCTTGATTCACGCTAAGAGAAAATTTTCAACATATGGCAGAGTCCTGTTCTGGATCCCTTCTCTTTAACATCCACCGCCGAATATCGCCGTCATCGATTATTCCACCAAAACCAACAGGTATGTCGTACATAACGCTGATTGCTGACAATTATACAGGAAAAGAGAATTACACATAGCTTCAGTTAAGTAAAAAGCTTCATTCTGACAAACTGACATATCCACAGGTCGTCGTCGCAGCAGGAATGATCCCGAAATCAGGTACGTCCTGAGATCAAGCTGTCAATATATCTCAGGCTCTAAAATCGAAATCATCAGCTGAAGCTTTATTTGAAAACTACCTCCGAGACGTATTATTTACAGGTCATGAGTAGGAAATTAGTACACATTCCTAAACGGACTAGATAGGTTACCCTTGATGCCTCAGCTATACAGAGAACCACCTCCTGGAGGACTCACTTTCTACTTTTACCAAGTTTCGGCCTTTTAAGGACATCCGTAGTGACATCTCGCAATGACTATCGAGTTGGACATACTGACGAAAAAGCGTTGTAGACATGACACAGTGTAAAACCAACTTCCTGAAGTAATTGATTATGAAGCTAACAATTAAGGGTGAAGAGAGTGAAAATGTCAATGTAGCTAAAAATAAGATCGTGATTCGCAAAATAAAAACGACGAAATTGTAGAGTATAAAATGTGGTAATTTTAACATATGATATTTAAAATAAAACTTAATGCATGATTATATGCTGCCAAATATGAATATTAAAGTAATTGTTTTATGCAAATACATATAAGTACTATTCCTGAATATATCAAAAATGCACAAACCTGAAAACATAAAACTTATGTAAAGAATTGTGCGCCAAAAGTTATGTGAAATGCACTAATTTATGCTAATATAACCATGGCAACATTCTTCTTCGGTTAAATTGGTCTCCCAGGCAACATATTTTATTCGGTTAAACTTTTAACATGGGTATCCCAAAAAAAAAATGAATAATTATACAAATTCCATTTCAAATTATGCTGACATAATTTAAATCTAAGCATAAATATAACTATGGATACCCTTGATAATTGAATGTTTTATGCCAATTGAGTCCTAGGGGTATCCATGATTGAATTTTGAGAAAATCATAATGTTCATGTTGGGATATCCCTGACAGAAAGTTGAATACAAATAATTCATAAGTTGGGTTAACGTTCATAAGTTCAGACTTTTTGCCTAGATTTAACCATGGGCTACCCTGAAATTTTAATATTTATGACCCTACACGTGCAGGGATACGCCTAGCATGGGCATTTTTGAACTCCGAATCAGAGTAGGGGTATCCCTATTTCGATACATTTACATGCAAAGAATCTGTCATGGATATCCCTGACGATGACTTTTTTCAAAAATTAATACCCCGAGAGATATCCCAGTGTGAATGATATTTTATGCAAAACAGTGATAGGGATATCCTTGAAAACATTACTTAATATGCAGAGAAGCTGAAATAGATATCCTTGACACAGTCGAATTCCAATCATAAATGTTGCATACACATCCATGGTGAGATATTTTTCTAGGTATTAATCTTGAGGGATAACCCCAGGTAAAACATGTTGAATGTTTCAAGGTAAGTTGGAGGAGCCCTGACATGTAAAATCTTCATTTTCAAATTCTAGCATGGCTATCCCAGAAAAGCTGTGGTTTCTAATCAGAAATTTAAACAGATGTGTCCCTTACGCGAATTATATCTTATGCATCGACGCAAGCATAGGTATGACACTAGGAAATTTATAATTGTATAAAATTCATCTACTTCTTCCTAATCCTTTTCCGAATCGGAGACAGAACACTGATACTCCGTTAAACCCGAAAATCTAATGCGCGTTACTGCTGCATCTTGGAATGCAAACGCCCATCGAACATTTGATATACACAGTTGCTCATAACAAGGTTAGAGGAAAGTTTTGTCGCGACGTGTTGTCATTATCATGGGTGTCAAGTGTAGGATTCATCTATAGATGTAATTTATTGCGAAATTGTTAATGCGATAATTCGACCATTAGAGTAAAAGGCGATGAGGATGAATATGCATAACAAGGGGGTTTAAGCGATGTTCCGCCCCCTGCGAATAGTAATCAGGGCTTTTATCAGCGGAATACACTCACAGGGAAATATGGTTAAGGATCCAACAACGCGGCAGATCTCCACTCACGATATCATACGACGCAGCATTATTAAGAGCGTTGCATTATGTTTAAGCTAAGTTCCGCCCCATGCTAACAGTAAGCATTGCTGGCATAAGCGCAATAAAATCACAGGGATATTATGCTGTGGGGCCCTAACTCAGCAGATCCTCTTATAGTCTATGTATTACAGCTGAAGCGGTACTGGGGATCAAGGATAATTCATTTCCATGCTAATTTGATCTGGAGGGGTATTAGGTCGAAGATGAAAATGGTTTCTTTTTTTGCGAACCCGTCATCGCAATAGGTGGACTTACAGAGATGCACTATTCTGGATCCGTCTGCGCGTCTTATAGAATCACACTTTTGGAATTCGGAAAACCCATTACGACGTCATTACGCCACAACTACTAAATATGGCAGTTTGTAGATCGAGTCTTTTAAAATTGATTTAATAATTCTCACCTTCGATACGTAGCATGAACGCACGCCGTGAGAATGAGTTAGGGAAAATGAGCATATGTGGTTAAAGAGCTAAGGCTCGATAAATAGTTGTCGTGTTGCAAAATTGCTCCATTCCGCCTTCCTTTCTAAACATTTAGTTTGTGGTTTTTTAATTACGGGTGACACATTGAATGCTCCATACAACGTGAGTCAGGAACCCAATATTCGGATTCTTTCAACATAAAAATCGAATTTTTTTCACTGAGATAATTTGTCATAGTACACAGTTGCCCTATTCTACAGGCGCGATCATACGGGTCAGTTTGTTATTCATGGTTATAAGATGGCGATGAATTGATTAGATGCCACTTGGCAAGGCATACTCCACATGTGTTACTGTTGAAAATGTGCCTTATCTTTTTTTTTTTATTACAAATCATATATTAGTTAGCAAAATGATCATGAAACTTTATTAATATCTTTTTTTCGTTTGTATTATTTGATAATTCTTATGTAATGATAGCGTATCGCTTATTTTTCGACGCTAGCAAGTCTGCACCCGCACGAACTACAAATATGTCTCATCATCCCTACCGCCCCATACCGCAAACTCTCAATTATTACAAACACATCTCATTTCTATCGATGTCACCACAAATTCTCAACCATCAACAGGTAAGTCTGTACTTGAGTAAAATACCTAACTAACAAGTTTATTGAATGTACAAAACACACAATTTACATCGAACCTGTATCAACGACCTCAACTGGACTGTCTTCTGTACATGCAAAACATACATGCTTCGCTGGCTACGTGTATTAGATACAAGATGAGACCCATCAAAGACATGTCGAGATAAGCGATTCCAAGCTACACAGACAGCACACAAACGCTGCAAGGAAACTTTGCTCCTAAAGAAAAAACACGTTGTGTCAAAAAACTACAAATCATAACCATTACTTCCTCATCCTACATGCGGTAGCTCCATGCAATTGGAATTAATACTTCAGACGTACACTACAAGAGACATTATCGGACGCAAATAAATTCATACAAGGAAAGAAAAATGTTCTATGAAAACAGAACGGTATCGTCAGGGCTGTCTTCAAAAAGAAGCATTCTTCATCCACGATCATCTACAATTCAGCTAATATCTACCACAAATGATTCAAGGAAGGCTATGTCACTACACTACTACTGGAGGCACATGACGCACAAGCTCAGCTACTATTGCTTCACTGACGTAAACCTTATTGACTTTTCCCGATCTGAAGATGTCTGAGGAATTCCAATTCATTAGTGCAAGATCCATGTACTACAGATGCATGTTAAGTACCCAACCCAACCAGCTCTCTCCCTCCTACAAATTCCAGGATGTTACCCCTCATACATCAATTACGCCTACAGGTTATTGCTTGATTTCATCTTCGACAGACACTGAAGGGCTGCATTCGACTCATAAGACCTGAACATAGCTTTCACAACGTCAGCTGATAATACCTGTACGG
>JASSUZ010000010.1:72500-91235 GCA_030378345.1 Podosphaera fusca
AACTCCCAGTGCATGCATTCGAGAAGGCTACCACCCAATAGCATTTAAGGAATCAATTACCCTAGTCTTAAAGAAGTCACAAAAGCCAAGCTATGACACTCCGAAGGCGTACAGACCCATAGCTTTACTCAATACAATGGGAAAAATCCTCGAAAAACTAATAGCCAACAGGATCTCAAAGGCAGCCGAAGATAACAATCTTCTCCCGGAGGAACAGATGGGAGCAAGGCCAAAAAGATCTACCAAATCAGCTGTTGAGCTACTAACAGAACAGATACACACTATCTGGGGCCAAGATAAAAACAAAGTAGCGTCTCTCCTAAGCGTAGACATTTCTGGCGCCTTTGACAACGTTTCCCACCAACGACTGATTCATAATATGAGAGAAAAAGGAATACCCAAATGGATTACCAACTTCGTAGAATCCTTCCTGGCAGATAGAACAACGTCGGTTAACCTGGGCACGTTCAAGGGCCAAAAGATATCAACAAACACTGGTATCCCACAGGGCTCATCCTTGTCACCGATACTTTTCCTATTCTTCGTCAGCACTCTCCTCCCAGCGCTACAGTCAAGAAATTCCACAGCCGTCGGCTTCGTAGATGACACTAACATACTAACCTGGTCGAATTCGACGGAAGAAAATTGTCGTAAGCTGGAGGAACAACATAGGGAATGCGAACTGTGGGCCAAGAGGCACGGGGTGAGGTTTGCACCGGAGAAATATCAACTAATGCACTTCTCCAGACGAAGAAATGCACACAATCTCAAAGCGACGATTCAAATCAGAGGCCATGAAACCCTCCCTCAACCCTCCCTTCGAATTTTGGGAATATATCTCGACCCCAAGCTCAACTGGGGGGCCCACATAAAAAAAGTCCAGCAGAAAGCCGAGACTCAAGTTCAATCGGTTTGTAGACTCTCGCACTCTTCTTGGGGGGCAACCTTCACCAAAGCCAGAACGATATACACAGCAGTAGTGAGACCCAGCCTAACGTACGGCTGCCAGATCTGGGGGCAACCGAGTAGTAAAGGAAAGATACCAGAAAGACTGATTAAACCTCTCAGAAGCATTCAATATAAATGCTTGAAGTCAATAACAGGGGCGTACAAATCCACTAGCTCCAGAGTTCTGGAACATGAAACGGCGATACAACCCATAGAAAACTACATAAAACAAGTAAGGGTTCAACACGCTGGAATCACCCACGGTACAATGGTACAAAAATTCGTAGAATCATCGATCCACCGGATCCAAGAAGGGTCACGGAGAAGGACAGGGAAAAGCCAAAGCAGTCGTAGCACCGACTATGAGGAGTGGAGGACTATATGCCAGGGAAGAGAGACCCGTAGGGAACAGAGAATCGCAGGCAAAATTGCAGCGTTCAAAAGTTGGCAGGAATCATGGCCAAACCAAAACAAGCGACAAGCAAAAGGAAGCAGAGAAATTGCAGACCCGACCCTGTGGAATGCAGCAAAATTCACTACTAACCCGAGAACAGGAAAGGAGAGAATAAGCGACCTCGGTACCCCAGCTAGAATTCATAAAAACCTGACAAGGGCCCAAAGCAGCCTAGCAACACAGATACGGAGCGGACACATAGGGGTTCGCTCGTACCTATTTCGAAGAAAAGTACCAGGAGTCGAAAGTCCAAGATGCCCCTGTGGATACCCAACTCAAAATATAAGACACATGATCATGTCTTGCCCACAATGGTCAAAGGGAAGAGGAGGAGTTTGGGCGAAAGCCAAAGTGAAATCCTTTGAGGCTATGACGAACAGTCCAGAAGATATCTCTAGAATTACAAAGTGGATACTTCAAGAAGGATGGTTTGAGCAGTTCCGGTTGGTAAGGGATGTTGAAACCGCCATAGCAGCGAGAACAAAGAAGATTGATTGGGTAGAAATGGGTTCCACGAATGGCTAAATAGCGATGATTGCACTTCCTAAAGGCAAGTCTCTGACAAAACAAACAAAGGAATACAACGGGCAGTATAAGGGGGTTTTCACCGAAAGGTTTCCTCCTATGTAAATATAATAGTTTATAGATTCCTGCATGGGCCATTAAAGGCACTCTATCAGGTTAATGAAATCAAATCAAATCAAACAAACTCCCACTTTTAACTCCTGGAGCGAGATATACCCTGCACAGACACACAGGGGATATCTTACCGTAGCAGCACAGTAACATAGTTTGGACTATCAAACATTACAATCAATTCAAGAATCAAAACCAAATCCTAATCACTAACCGTAAATATTATAATTATTTTTATTTTTTCCGATTGATAGTCTTTGTCAAGTTTTTTATTTTATTTTGATCACTGATTCAAATTTATTCTTTCGTATAGAATATCTTGATTTGATTTGATTTCATTACCCTGGTTCGGCACCCTTAAAGGCCCACGCAGGTATATCTAACTTTTTATTTACACAGGAGGAAACCTTTCGGTGAAAACCCCCTAGACCTACCTGGTAAGATTCTACTGATTTTGAAGTTAACCTTCAGGAAGTGCCATGTACTGTTCTGTCCAGTACGGATATCCTTACGTCAAACTCCTACCCCTCGCCTCATTCTTTTCTCCTCCCGCTCCTCCACCTGTCTTTCCACTTCCCCAACCAATCGAAACTGCTCTAACAATCCCTGGTCTAAGATCAACTGCGTTATTCTTCCTAAATCTTCCGGGTTGTTCATCATTTCTTCGAATGATCGGCTCTTGGACTTTACCCATACCTCCGCCCTTCCTTTGGCCCATTGTAGGCAGGCCATGATCGCATGTTTGACGTTTTGCGAATGATATCCGCACGGGCAGTTTGGGCTATCAACTCCAGGGACTTTTCTTCGGTGCAGATAAGATCTGAGCTCGATGTGCTCGCTTCTTATCTGCATGGTAATGCTGCTCTGGGCCCTCTTCAGGCTTTGGTGAATGTGAAATGGGGTACCCTTGAGGCTTAGTTTTTCCTTTCCTGATTTATCTGTGTAAATCCTGGCTGCATTCCAAACTTCGGGATCAGCTGTGGGTCTTTGCCTTAAGGCCTCATTGCGACTTTGGTGTGGCCAGGAGTTTTCCCACTTTCGGAAAGCCGCGATCTTTCCAAGCTCTTTCTGTCCCTTGATAGACACTTCTCCGCAGCAGATCCTAGACCACTCTTCTATATCCTTTTCTTGGATGATCTCCTGTGGTTGTCCTTTCCTTTACCTTGTTGCCTGATCATCCGGCAGGTCTTTACTATGGTCTTTTGGACCGGTAGATTGTGAGTGAGCCCGGCGTGCTGCACTCTTCTATGCTTTAAGTAGATCTCCATCGGTAAGATGGAAGTCTCGTGTTCCAGCACTCTCGTGCTGGTAGATTTATATGCTCCTGTTATCTTGAGTAAGCATCTTCTCTGTATTGACTTCAGAGGTTTGACTATCCTTTCGGGGGTGTTCCCCGTTCTCCCGTACTCGGCCCAAATAAAGGATCCATACGTAAGGGCCGGTCGTACTATCGCACTATAGATTAGTTTGGCTTTCTTGAACGTCGCTCCCCACGTCAACTGTGCTAGCCTGCTCATCGCCTGCATCTGCACTCCTGCTTTTTCCTCCACTTGCTTTACGTGAGCTCCCCAGTTAAGTTTGGGGTCGAGGTGGATGCCGAGAATTCGAAGTGACGCTTGCGGATTAGTAAGATGGCCTTGGACTGACACGGTCGCTGCTAGGTTGTGTTTCTTCCTTGCCCGGGAAAAGTGGATTAGCTGGTACTTTTCGGGTGCAAACTTTACCCCATGCCTTTTTGCCCAAATTTCGTATTTCTCGTGTTGCCGCTCGAGATTACGGCAGTTTTCTTCCGTGGAGTTTGACCATGTCAGGATATTTGTATCGTCGACGAATCCTACGGCTGTCGAATTCGCTGTCTGCAGCATTGGGAGGAGCGTACTCGCAAAGAAGAGGAATAGGATCGGGGAAAGGGGGGAGCCTTGAGGAATTCCTGTTCTTGTGCTCATTTGTTCCCCTCTATACTTTCCTAGAGCTATGGACGTTGTCCTATCGCTAAGAAATGACTCTATGAAGTTAGTTGTCCAGCGTGGGATGCCCTTCTCTCTGTCAAGGGAAAAACTGAAATATAATCACGTGATATCGCTTACATGCCACGTATACAACCTTTGTAAATAAAGTGTTTAACAACTCCGTAGGAGATACTTCTCTCCTTGTAGATAATCTAATTCACCTGATTTGACATCGTCGATCGTGCTATATAGCATACCGTGACATCTTATCTACCATCCATTATTTTACTGCCCTAGAGCGTAAACAACCATACCGAATCTTAACTCCAATATGGAAAACAACCCTTGGAACCCAGAAGGGACTGGCATTCCACCACATCATCCTCAATCTCATGCTTCGCAAATAGATAGATTCAACGACCGAGATTCTGCCTTTGTTCAAAAGTACCCACTTCTTTGCTCTGTCCCCAATCCCACCCTCTTCATCCAAGCCATGCAGAATGGTATTCCAGGTAACAGCGCTGTACAACTTAGCGAAGAGATTATGAAACTAGCGACCGCCTACGTGCATCTCGAAGGTGAATTGTTCAAGTTTAAAGACGATTATGACACACTTCTGGAAAAAAATCAGGAACTTTTAGACGCAAACACAAAGCTCCAAAAACAGAAGAAAGCAGCCGGGCCAAGTAGCTCGCAGCTGCAACAGCAAGTCGCCAATCTTCAGCAGCAAATTATCACCTTACAACAGCAGAATACCACTCTCCAACAGCAAAACACCTCTTCACAGCAACAAACCCAGACTAATTCTTTAATTTCACACCGATCAGCGGAGCACCCCGACCCGAAAATCTTCTCTGCAAATGATGTAGCATCGCGCAAAGAGCTGCCCCTATTCATTAGAAAAGTTAACATGAAATTCATTGCGAACAGAGATTGGTACCCAGATGAGCAGAGCAAGATGATTTACTTAGTCTCTCGTCTTGAAGGAAAAGCCTACTCCACTGTATCCTATGGTATTAATAGAGATGGCTCAATAAAATTCACTTCAAGTGAAGCCATTCTTGTCCTTCTGGAGCAAGCTTTTGCCGACGTCGACGAATGTAATGCGGCTAGGCGAGAAATTCTTACAATCAAGCAAGGCCAAAAGGACACCTCAACCCACATCTCCGACTGGTTTGATGTGGCACAAAAAACTGGACTTGCAGATGATGCGCTGATTAACCATCTTTACGATTCACTGCATCCAGCAATAGTATCACACATTCAGAATCGTGTGATGCTACGCCAGCCTCTACCTGATGACTTAACATCATATCTCGTCGAAGTGCGACACATTGATGCAGTTCTTCGCTCGTCTAATCCAGGTTATACAAAAGAAAAATCTAACTCTAGTCTTCCTACTCCTAATTCTACCGCTTCTTCTGACCCTTTTGCCGCAGACCCAATGGACCTGAGCGCATCAAACCTTGGCCGCAATATCACCTGGACTTCAGTAGACGCCGCAAATCACCGCATTCCCCGAAATGAAGCTGAGAAATGTGCTAAGCGTGCGTACTGTTTTGAAAATAAACTGTGCAGCTGGTGCTATGACCCAGGACATCGAGCACGAATTTGCGCTGAGGCGAGATGGAATACTGGTAAGACAAGATCTAAAGACAATAAAACTGTGATCGAGGAGGAAAAAGCATAGTCTCTGATCAAAGTCGCGATCAGAGACTTACCGAGAGTGAAAAAGTCAGTGAATCATATACCCGTAACGGGGCAAAGTCACAGATATTATCCTTATCAACACCACATAACGACCATCTTCTTCTCCCCTGTATTATAAAGGCAGATAGAATTAAATTTCAAGCACAAGCTTTCCTTGATTGTGGTGCTACTGATGACTTTTTTGACTTTAACTCTGCGCAACGGCATGGCCTCCCAATAGATCCTCTCCCGCAACCCCGTCAACTTTATCTCGTGGACGGTAGACTAGCGGCACAAATCACCCATACTACGAATCTTAATCTTAATATTTCGGACCACAACGAAACCATAACCCTCTTTCTGACAAATCTTGGCAAGTATGAAATAATCCTAGGTCGTACATGGCTGAGGAAACATAACCCCTCCATCAATTGGTTAAAGGACCTTGTCTGTTTTAACTCCGACCATTGTAAAGAAAATTGCTTCCCTGCCAAAACCCGTCATATAGATATCCCAAGTTGTCAAAATAAAACCCCTATCTCAGGATTAAATCCTCCGGAAGACTTTGCAAACGGTCGCCCAAGAAAAATAGGAGCAGCTTCCTTCCAGGCACTATCTAAACAAAAAGGTATCAAAATTTTTTCTTTATCTCTTTTTGAAGTAGACAAGAGACTTGAAGAATTTGGCATCCAACCAGCTCCGACACAGCCAAAAAAATCGACCAATCTTTTCTATGACGAACTTTCTCCCATTCAGAAAATGTATCGAGAGATATATCCTCAAAACGACTCTCATGATAATAAGATGCAATCTTCTTCCATAGCAACTGATATGCACTTAGCAGGCTTTTCTCTCGAAGATATTCAAATTGCCTTGCAAACCAAAGAATGGCCCGACCCCTCCCTAAAACTTCCTACGCACTATCATCAACACCTACCTGTTTTTGATCATAAGAGAGCCGAAACTCTCCCTCCTCACCGGGTTTGTGATCATAGAATAGAACTGAAGCCGGGCACTACACCCCCATATGGGCCTCTCTACAACATGTCTATCGAAGAACTTCAGGTGCTCCGCAAGTATCTCAATGAACAACTGGAAAAAGGATTTATCCGTGCTAGCAAATCACCAGCAGCGGCGCCCGTTCTTTTTGCCAAAAAACCTGGCGGAGGATTACGGTTCTGTGTCGACTACCGAGGACTAAACGCTATTACTATAAAGAATCGATACTCTCTTCCATTGTTAAAAGAAACTCTTGCTAAGCTCAGCAACGCCAAATTCTACACTAAACTAGATATTATAACTGCGTTCAATCATATTCGAATTGCGGATGGTCAAGAATGGATGACGGCATTCAACACACGATACGGTTTGTTTGAGTCGCTTGTGATGCCGTTTGGTCTATCTAACGCACCGGCCACATTTCAAGCACGTATCAACGAAATTCTTCGACCATATCTTGATATATTCTGTACCACATACATAGATGACATTCTTATCTATTCGAATGACCTCACGTCACACAGAATCCACGTTAACAAAGTGCTTGAAGCGTTACGAAAAGCTGGTCTCCATTGCGATATTAAGAAATGCGAGTTTGAAGTCCAAGAAGTGACATACCTTGGCATGATCATCTCTACGACAGGCGTCAAAATAGACCCTCGGAAAATCCAGTGCATCGTCGACTGGTTACCTCCATCTTGTCTCAAAGATGTACAGGGCTTTTTAGGTTTCGCAAATTTCTATCGTCAATTCATAAAAAGTTTTTCCAAAATTGTCAAGCCCCTTGTTGCGCTAACTAGAAAAGATGTGAAGTTCATTTGGTCCGATGCTTGTCAAAGATCGTTTGAATCTCTACAAAAATCATTCATCACAGCACCTGTTTTACGGCATTTTGATGTCTCCAAAGAGATCTTTGTCGAAGCAGATTCCTCTGATTTTGTCTCCGGAGGAATATTGTCACAGAAAGATGATGATGGGGAACTTCACCCTGTCGCTTTCATGTCAAAAAAATTTGATAATGCGGAATGTAATTTTGAGATATACGATAAAGAACTTCTGGCAATCGTCCGATGTTTTGAGAGTTGGAGAGCTGAACTCCAAGGCTCTCCTTACCCCATTACTGTCCTCACAGATCATCGCAACCTAGAGTATTTTATGACAACAAAAGAACTTTCTCGCCGCCAAGTTCGCTGGAGCGAGTTCCTTTCTCAGTTTGACTTTGTCATCAAGGCTAGGCCAGGAAAGGATAATGTCAAGGCCGACTCACTTACCAGGCGATCTCAAGACCTCCCAAAAGACAACACTGACCCTCGAGTATTGTACCAAAACCAAACTCTCCTTCCGGCCCACAAGCTTCATGAATCAGTAATTCAAGATCTAAAAGGCAACGGCCCTTCCAATAAACCGACCCAGCACGCCCCTTTTGAACTTTCTCCAGCAATCCTCTCTCAGCCTCGAGAAGAGCCCCTTGACCACAAGATCGCCCGATTACTTGACCAAGGCTACAACGATAAAAAAGATGAGTGGCTGATAAAGGTAGTTAATGAGTTGACAAAACCTGAAGGAATCCCGCACTCAAAAGAGATATCACTGTCAGAATGTAAACTTCGTGACGGTCGCCTTTATTTTCGCGACAGGTTATATGTTCCGAACAACGAACTTAGATTTCTTCTCATACAGAAAACCCATGATAGTTGTGAAAAGGGCCATCCAGGAAAGAACGCATTGTATCAAACAGTATCGGACCACTACTGGTGGCCTAATCTCTCCCAACAAACAGACCAGTTTGTTAAAAACTATCAGGATGATGAAAGACTGTCCTGTGCAGTTATAAAAAATGACATGTATTAAGATGATGATAGGAAAATATCCTCTCCCCTAAAACTAGCTATCCTCCTAGATACATATATTATCCATCCCGTTGTTAAACTACGTTGAGATAACAGCCTGTCCATACCGTAACCGAAGCATATGTCGCCGCTCTGAGCCTTGTTTCAATAAAACTAGATCTAAGACATATCCCTAGGACTGACTCGACACTTTCATGTATTGTGTCACTGTGTTTAGACGCGTCTGACACGTAACCCATCAAACATGGATGTTTGACACACCCCCCAGGATTTAATCTTCCTTGATTCATTCCTGTTCAACAGAGTTCTTGACTAAATTGAGCATGCTAACAAATTTGACATGTCTTTGTTTGCCTAACGATTTTGTCATACCATCAGCAATCATTTCATTGGTGCAAACCCATGATACCTTAATCTGATTTTTCTGGACCTGTTCTCTGAGCCAATGCTGATAGATATCAACATGCTTTAGCTTAGTCTTAATAATTGGATCCTCTTTGGTCAACAATCGTATTGTCTGCAAATTGTCGTTGAATATCTCTACCTGTTCACCAGGATTAAACTGGACTCCTGAGAATAATCTGTGCATCCAGATTAGTTCTTTGGTTGCATTTGATAATGAAAGAAGTTCAGCTTCAGTAGATGAGGTTGTCACTGTTGATTGTTTGCTGGAATTCCAATGTATGGGACCGTTGCAGAGTTTGAAAACAAATCCTTGGACGCTCCGTCGTTCTTCCGTATTAGCAAACGCTGCATCTGCTGAACAATCCAGAAGCGTTGATGTTGATGATGTACCCGAGTACTCAATTGACAAGTCCTTGCTCTGGTATAGGTACAGAAGACAATGGTCAACAGCTTCAGTGTGAAGTGGACTGGGGTTAGTCATAAATTCGGCTAAGTGGCTCACTGCTCGCGAAATATCGGGTCGAGTAACCCCCGACGCATAGATTAGCGAACCTACTTTTTGCTGATACTTTTTTATTTCGTTTTCCGATGCCTGTTCTTCGTTTTTCGGTAATTTATCTGTGACCATCGGCGTATTGACATGACGACTAGATTCAATAAAGCTAAATTCCTGGCAAATTTTTTCGATGTAAGATTTTTAGCTCAGCCAGAGTTTCTTGTTAATCCTATCTCTAGATATTTTTACTCCCAGAAACCATTCGAGTTCTCCCAGGATCCTAAATTCGAACTTTTGAGCGAGATTTTTTAACAAATTTTGCGTATCATCGCGTCGATTCCTTGGAAAGATAAATACCAAATCATCAACGAAAAAAAATATGATAACGCCATTAAAGTCTGTGAAAACGCACGGCTGGCCTGGAACTTGATGTAAACCCATATCTCTAAGGGTTCCAGACAATAGCTTAAGCCAAAGTTTCGGTGATTTGCGAAGACCACAGAGTCCTCGAAGCAGGCGAAGGATGTGTCCACTACTCCCAAAACCTGGTGGATTGTATAAATAAACCTCTTCATCCAATGGTGAGTTGCAAAAGGCGTTAACAGCATCCGCTTGAATTGTCTCGAGGTCAAAAAGTACGACTAGAGCCATAAGTACTCGGAAGACTTGGAACGCAAGAGTCGACGCATAATTATCTTCGTCCGTCTTTGGCTGAAGATCTCCCCGGACACAGATTCTGGCCTTAAATTTCTTCAAGTACCCTGCTTCATCAAACTTATAAGTAAAAACCCATCTAAGTGGAATTGGGTTCATGGAATTCGTTTGTCTAACTTTCTTGATTGTATTTTTTTCTACCAAGGCATTATACTCCACTGTCATGGCATCTCGGAATGCTTGTGAATATTTGTGATTTTTTAATTCTCGCCAGTTTTCGGGTGGAGGCGGTAACTCTGATTGATGAAGCCTTTTTAAATCCTTGGCCTTCCCAATAACAAAGACATTAAAAGTTGCGACCAGCGCACTTGGGTCCAACTCGTTTTTTCTTGCATTTTTCCGACTTCGACGACCAACTATGATGTTTCGTTCGTCGACTGCGCAGCGGTCGTAATGTCGCGATTGTTTGTTAACATATTTATCGTCTTCGTTATTCGGCACGCTTAACATTGATTCATCACAATGCTTTGGCGATAAATTTTTGAGCGTTGGTAACTTTATTCCAACATTGCTAGATAGATCTTTTGTTGTTATTACGCATTTTTCTTGGCCATTGTCATCATCATTCGTTTGACTATTTGGTTCGTTATTGCGGATTGGTGGGTCTTCGATACCCAACTGGATATCCGAGACAGGCGAAATCATGGTAAAATCAATAAATGGAATAGATTCCTCTTCTAGTGTCAGTTCTTTTTGATCGTTACGAAAGAGGGTTTCGTCAAATGTAACATCTCGGGTGCCAATAACAACTTCTTCTTCCAGCAGCAAAACTCTATAAATGTTTCGGGAATTATATCCTACTAAGAATCCTGTCTTTGCTCTTGGCTTCATTTTCTCACATTTAGGAATCGACTTGTCCAGGGCATATGCAGTACATCCAAATGCCTTCAAGTGGCTGTACTCATCTCTATCAGGAATTCCCAAAGCCTGGCGAAGTTTTGATAGCGGAGACTGCCAGTCAAGGGTTGCTGTCGGCGTTCTGTTTACTAGATATGCTGCAGTCATGACAAATTCAGGCCAGTATTCATATGGAAGATTTGCTCCGTTTCCAAGACATCGTGCTTTCGTTTGTATCACCCCCCCAGAACGTTCGGATTGTCCGTTCTGCTCACTTGTTGAGACCGCAGACCATTCAACTTGTATACCTAAATCTGATACCCACTCGTCGAATTTATTCCCAAGTCCACTCCCTTGGTCACATCGAAAAACTTTGACGTCTTTATCGAATTGTCGTTTAACATAGGCGACGAAATTTTTAAAATGGCGGAATAGAGTCAAACCAGTCTTATTTGTGAGAAGATAGACATAGTTCATTCGGGTCATATCGTCAGTAAAATGAAGCATGTATCTTGATCCGTCAAAACCTATTGGAGAATATTGCACCAGATCAAAGTGGATCCTTTCAAAGGGAGATTTTGCCCGATCAGTTAGTCGACGTGAAATGACTCGAGTTGCTGAATTGAGAGCACAGGTCTTGCACCCATTAGTTTTTGGACCTTTTTTATCGACATTGACAGAATTACTTTGGATATGCCGTAGAGCTTCTGATCCTGGATGTCCAAGACGTTGGTGCCAGAGCCTTTCAGATCCGTCTGACTTTCGTGGTGCACTCGAATTGAACATGACTGTGGAGTTGTCGGTTTCTTGTCTGGAAATAGGGATTTCTGTGAAAACATCATGGTCATGACGATCCAGAAGTTGACAGATAATTTGACCGTTATAAGTCATCACATTGGTATCCGAGTCCCATTTAACTCCTTTTTTCTTCAAAGTTTTCCAGGACACAACCGATGTCAAAAATTCGGGTGCAAAAGCAACGTTAGTTATCGTCATCTCAAAAGTTTTTCCATTTCCTAGATGAGCCAGAAACATCATACTTCCATAACCTATGATCGAACAAGTTCCTGCTCCTGCTTGAACAAAAGCAGGGGTTTGGGGAGGGGTTAAAGCAGAGACTGCAAGTGCTAAGTTATTACAAACATGTCCATCTGCTCCATTGTCCAACAAAATCTCATTTTGAAGTGGATGTGTCAATCTAGTGGTTAGACTCGTGGACCTCACAGAAGTGATAAAAATCCCACGATTATTCTGTTTATCATGTGGAATTTGATTATTGGTATTTTGGCTTTCATCCCTAGCTGGCCACTTCGTGTTGACAAATTCCTTCAGCCAATTTGATGTCCACTCCGCTTTTCTAACAAAAGTTCTGAATTTATGACGATGGCAAGCATCTTTAAATTTCTTTACCACTGTGACGTCCTGTTGAAATCCATTCGGTGCTCTTCCCTCAGCGAGGTAATAGCATTCTTTTCCGCTATGCCTTTTTCCACAAAGACAAGGTCTTGCCTGCTCATTTTGATATTGAGGTCGATTATCGCTTATTGGATTTTGGCTATCGGTTTGGGGTAATGTTGACGGCTGGTGCAAACCCTGTAAAGTTGCAGGAAATGCTGTCGTATTGGATGTCGATTCAAACTCAGTCAATGACTAAAATTGTCGAAATTCGAGTAGCACTTCGATGAATTTGAGTGTCATCTTATTTTGTGTTTTCAAAATTTCCATTCTCTTATTTGTCACCCAGATGGGTAAGATTGAGTTTAATGCTGACAAAAAATCTTGAATGAGTTTATAATCACTGATATCAGCAATATTTAATCTTTTAATCATGATGTCCAATCTTTCCCACTCCATCAGCCAGGAGTCAATACTTTTGCTCATTGGAACGGCACGCGCCTTCGTGTAATCGTCAAATATTTGCATTCGTTGTATATCTTCAGATGGCTCAAGTCTGTTCTTGATTTGAATGAGCACTTCACGACACGTCATGGAACCAAATATTAGTTTTCGGTGATTGGGATGTAAAGACTCAATGATCTTGGCTCTGAGCTCGCCAATCACCCTACTTTCATGCTTGAAATTCTGTATTTCGATTCGATACTGAGCATTGTCCTCTTTGTACATGGACTTTTCGTCATCATCTAAGTCTGCAAATTTTGTAGCCGTTGATCTGTAGTCCGAAAAACTTGGCTTCTTAGGCTCCTCATGAATCACCGTACCTGACGGATCGACCATCTTCCAAATACCACTATCAGTGGCATGACCTTGAATTATGTCGAACCATTCAACATAGTTTTCTTTCGTTAGAGAACCTGCTTTAAAGAATGCCATAGTCGTAATACTAAACGGTGAGCTGATTTGTAAAGTTATTTTACTATACCGTTCGAGGTGTGTAAAAAGAATATAGAAAGATTCTTCTTCTCGAGCTTCTTAACAGCAAATAAATAAGCTATAAGGCGTCAATCCGGGCTCATAACTATCAGGATGATGAAAGACTGTCCTGTGCAGTTATAAAAAATGACATGTATTAAGATGATGATAGGAAAATATCCTCTCCCCTAAAACTAGCTATCCTCCTAGATACATATATTATCCATCCCGTTGTTAAATTACGTTGAGATAACAGCCTGTCCATACCGTAACCGAAGCATATGTCGCCGCTCTGAGCCTTGTTTCAATAAAACTAGATCTAAGACATATCCCTAGGACTGACTCGACACTTTCATGTATTGTGTCACTGTGTTTAGACGCGTCTGACACGTAACCCATCAAACATGGATGTTTGACAAAAACTGCCATAATTGCATCCGTAATAAAGTTTCTCGACTCAGATACCAAGGAGCTCTGAAACCTCTCCCCCTACCAATACAGCGCTGGCGTGAAATTTCAGTAGACTTTGTGGGCCCTCTAGCAGAATTTGACAAATTCAACTGCATCATGGTGGTTGTAGATCGTCTAACCAAGGAACGACACTACACACCCTGTCACACAAATATGAAAGCAAAGGAGCTTGCAAAATTATTTGTCCGTGACATTTGGCGACTCCACGGGTTATGTGACTCTATTGTGTCCGATCGAGGACCACTATTTGTCGCAGAATTCTGGAAAGCTGTTTGCCATCGTCTACAAATTAACGTCTCACTTTCTACAGCCTACCATCCAGAGACTGACGGCCAAACAGAGAGCGCTAATGCATTCATGGAACAATATCTTAGGCAGTATATAGACTACTCACAAAAAGATGTCTACGAATGGCTACCAATGGCAGAGTTCGCAGCCAATAATGCCGTCAATGACTCCACAAAAGTCTCACCTTTCTTCGCTAATAAGGGTTTTCATCCACGCATGAGTTTCGGGCCACCACGACCCACTCCAAATACAACTTCAAAAAATCGCCGTGAACAAATTATAGCCGGCAACAATTTCGCTTCTAAGATGGCAGAAGTCCTTGAAGTGCTACGTACAAACCTCACACGTGCCAGAGAAAAACAGGAGAGAGCTGCAAACAAAAACCGCTCTCCATCACCAGCCTATCGAGTTGGTGATGAGGTATTTCTCGATTCCCGAAATATTAGCACCTCACGACCGATTCCTAAGTTAGACTGCAAATTCATCGGTCCATTTCGAATATCAAAAATTATAAATTCTCACGCATATCAACTAAAACTTCCCTTCGAACATGAGAATTTGCACAGCGTATTTCACACAAGCTTGCTTAGACCGGCACCCACGAACCCTCTCTCGGGACAAACCAACCCACCGCCACCACCTATTGCACTGGATGCGTCCGGCGAAAATCTATTCGCTATCGAAGCAATAGTCGATTCCAAGCGAAGTAAAAACAAGAAAATATTCTATTATTTAATTCTGTGGCGAGGCGGAGACCCCGAAGACCAAACATGGGAACCTCTTCAAAACGTTGTAAATGCGACAGCTTCCATTCAAGAGTTTGAGAGACGTTTCCCTGATAAATTGAAGCCAACAAAAAGTGAGATAGAGAAAGCAAAACAAAAAGCCAATGCCTCTGTTAAAAAAATGTCGCCAGGCGCTCAATCCCAAGGGGAGTGAGACGGGACCATATGTCAAGGGAAAAACTGAAATATGATCACGTGACATCGCTTACATGCCACGTATACAACCTTTGTAAATAAAGTGTTTAACAACTCCGTAGGAGTTACTTCTCTCCTTGTAGATAATCTAATTCACCTGATTTGATATCGTCGATCGTGCTATATAGCATACTGTGACACTCTCTTAAGTTATGGATTAGACTTGTGTGAGAAACGTTGTCAAACGCCCCAGCAATATCTAAACTTATGAGTGACGCTACTCTTGCCTTGTCCTTGCCCCAGATAGCGTGCACCTGCTCTGTAATCAGTTCTACCGCTGTGATTGTTGATCTCTTAGGTCGAGCGCCCATTTGTTCTTCGGGGAGCAGGTTATGTTCTTCAGCAGCCCTGGAGATTCTTGTGGTAACTAGTTTTTCCAAAAATTTTCCCATCGTGTTTAGCAGTGCTATTGGTCTGTATGCTTTCGGATTATCATACCTCGGTTTTTGAGGTTTCCTAAGCACTACCGTGATAGATTCACGGAACGCTTTCGGGTGGTATCCTAGGATTAAACATGCGTTGAATAGTTCTGTGAGGAATTTGCTGAAGGTGTTACTGCAATTTTTCAGAAGCTGATTTGGGATTTTGTCCGGACCTGGAGCCTTGTCACTTGGTAGCATTTTGAGAATAGCTAGAACCTCAGCTTCTTCGATTTTCCTGGATATAGTACCCAGTTCTTTTCCGTAGCAAGCCTCCTCAATATCTTGAACATCCGCCCTTATCGGGAGCGGGAAGAAGTGCTGTACCATTGCTTTGGCCTTGTCTTTATCTGTGGTATGCATTGTTGCAGTCGCATCTATAATTTCGGGAATCTGAGGGAGCCGTTGCTTTTCTTCAGTGCTCTTTCTAGCCCACTCAGCAAGTTTCCACATTTTCTTCGGATCTTGGGAGGCTTCCGTGACGGTTGTTCTCCACCCAATTGCCTTGTCTTTCTTAATCTGCTTTTTTTTCCGGTTAGTAGCTTTGTTGTATTCCACCCAGCTGTCCTCGGTCCCTAATTGGGTCCAGCGCCTCCTGGCTTTTCGAGCATCTTTGACAACCTGGGAGCACTCTTTCGTCCAGTAGGGCTTGGCATACTTGGATGGTTTAGCTTTGGGTATTAGCCCCGTGATCAAATTTTGAATGGCCTCTGTGATTTCGGTTACCCTCTGGTCTATATCATGTCGAGTGGTTAATTTTCTGTCGGCTCCGATGTCCTTAAGCTTGTCAGCTAGTGCAGTATTGAATTTATTCAAACATGCTTTCTTCCACTGGGGGCGTAACTCTTGCTCTTGTTCTATTGGCGGTTTGATTAAAAGCTCTGTACATAGAGTAATATGATCGGATGATGCCTCTAGTTCGTAAGCATACACACATTTCATGACTGTCTCTTCCAGGTCTTTTGATATGAAGGCCAGGTCCAAGGTACTCTGGCTACCTGTGCTCTTCCAGGTAATAGTGCCCTTTGGGAGAATGAGTTCCATGTTTTGTTCCCTTAGTATCTCTATCAAGCTTTCAGATGTTTTATGGTGGCTTAGGACTGCCGAGCCTCCCCAACTTGGGTGGTGGAGATTAAAGTCTCCGACTAGGATATGATGCCCAGCTTGCGCCAGGATTTGGGGAATCCATCGAAGTGTTCCTAGTTCCTGGATACTGTGCGAAAGAGGAGGGGGATTGTAGACACTGTGAATCCACACTTTGCCTTGATTTGTCTGTATGCTGATCGAGGTAATGTCTCCTTTGGCCTCTTCTGGTGTTTTCTCCATTTTCCATTTGTCTGTTGCTAGGTTTTTGCTAATATAAATGCAGGTGCGGCTGTCTTTATAGTCTGGGAAAACAAGATGGTATGCTGGATGATTAACTGTGGTATTTGCTCTGAGATTTTGCCATGGTTCTTGCATGGCGACGATGTGGTGTCTTGAGGGATCTAGGTCAGTGAGGAAGTGATGTTGTACTTTATCTTTGCTCTTATTTACATTATACTGTATTATTGTCCAAGTATCATCGTTCTTCATGACTCCATGTCGCACAGTGGTGCCTCACTTATCTCTACATGGTTTTCCCGTGTTACAGACCGGGATTGTTCTTGGGATAACGGATGCTGAATATTAGTAAGCACTGACATCTTGGCTGCAGCTGCTGTTATGTTGGGAAGTGCGGTAGTTTTTCGAGGTCGTCCTGGGCCTCGCCGTTCCACCACCTCGCCGTCTGCTCCGAGGATTTGAAGCCCTACTATGCCTCCTCTTCTTTTCCTGGACCCGACGATTTGCCAGTCATTGTCTTGCTGTACCCCTCGTGTTGCTGCTCGAGTCTCTTGGACAACAAATCTTCCCGGGTCCTGGGTTCTGTTGAATAACGCTTTAGCTTTGGCTGCAATTTTGACTGGGCAGCTCTTATGCCATGAGGCATGCTTTCTACCGCAGTTGCTACATCTCGTTTCCTGCTTGCTAGAACACTCTCTTGTGTTATGGTTGCCTGAGAATTGGCCGCATTTAGCCTCAGCTGTGCACACTTTTGCTATGTGACCATATCTCTGGCAGTTGAAGCACTGCATAGCTCGGAACTCAGACCGGAAGATCTCTGTCGCTTGAGCTCGTACTTCCACATGATACCCTTCGAGATTGCTTTATCTGCACTTTCAGCTTGTTCCAACCATACAATCATTGATCCCGCGGTTTTCCCGGGGAGTGGATTTTTTTTGAGCCATACAGCCTTCTGTATTCGAATACCCTGTATGTACATGGCGTTTGCAAGCTGGAGTTCTTTTATGTCATCGGGGTTTTCTGGATTAAATGAGAGCGGCATGTTGTGGACGAGTACCTGATGGGATGGGTTGGCTACCTGTGCTGTAGGTGCGAACTTTTTGGTCCAGTTGGTTCGTTTTTCCATCAATGATTTAGTTTCTTGACCTGTAAAGTAGATCTTGACTTGTCCATTGGGCAACGGTCTCGCACTGATTACTTCAGCCAATCCAATTTTTTTTACAAGCTCCTCGCTCGAGAGCTTGGATATCTCTCTTTTTTCCTCCTCGTTCTGGATCCTCAGAGTCGTACCGGTTACCTCAGATCGGCTGGCTGCTTGGGCCCATGTTTGACCCTGGGAACGAGCCAGACCTTGCGTCTGGGAGAATGCAACCTTCATCGCTTGGATTTCCTGCATTATCTTAGTCATAGTCGTGGTTTCTGCTGCATGGAATGTTTTTGGGACAGGGTAGGGGTTGACTTTCAATCGGAGGAGGCTTTCAATATCCTTCATAGCCTCCTCTAGCATTCCCGTAACTGCTCTCGGAGGTGAATTACCCTCCTTTAAGGCGAGTATATACTTCTTCAAGTTGTCTGCTATTTTAGGCAGTGCCTTTCCAGCACTACCACCACTTCCCGACGCGTTTCCAGTGTTTTTACCACTATAATCTTTGAATGGATCCTCTGCCAATCTGCTAGACTCGTTAGAACAACTCAGTTCGAAGGTGTCGATTTTTCCGTTTGTTCTATAGAATATCTTATTATTATTATTATTATTATTATTATTATTATTATTATTATTATTATTATTATTATTATTATTATTATTATTATTATTATTATTATTATTATTATTATTATTATTATTATTATTATTATTATTATTATTATTATTATTATATTATTATTATTATTATTATTATTATTAT